>VYZS01037974.1:32033-59098 GCA_013400695.1 Neodrepanis coruscans
GGAGCCCCAAACGGGACCAGGGCCCGCGCCAAGCCGGGAAGGGGGAAGGGGAGGAACGATTTCTATTTTTCAACCCACGACATCACCCAAGCTTTAGCGAAGGTAAAAGCCTTGAAAAGAGGACATATTTTTTAGGTGACTTAAATAAATCTTACTTTACAGCTTATGTTGGACTTCAATTATAAATAGATGTGTGTTTCTACATCGTTTAAAAAAAATCCAAAGTCTTCCTTTAAACAGAATTGTTCTCATTTCTTTAAAAAATTCTTAGCAGAATGGGATTATTTATATGTTTTAGAAATTAGTACTTTATAGTAACTAATCTTTGTTACTTGGAAGACATGAGAAATTACGGTTAATTTTCCACTTTATGTAGGTCTATCTTCATCTCTGCATCCAGATCCTTAATGTCATTCAGCCCTTGAAAAGAGCCCTTCATTCTAATATAGACAGTTGCATTTCTGATGCTATCTGACAACAACCTACATGGTAATGTGATCCTCCAACAAAAAGTGCAAAATCAAATAAAATTATTATATTCAAGCACTAAAGCTGCAAGGAGCTAATGCCATTCAGATTGATATTAATTTCTGCCTAGATTTCCCTTAGAATTTTACTGAAGTGTGCAGTACAGGGGCTACCTCCCAGCTTCCTGCAGCCAGCAGTGCAGCAGATGCAGGGATATGAGAAAGCCAAACACAGTCATCTGAGTGGCTGTGCCCCAGCACCAAGGTTTTTTCAGTTTACCTGACATAAAGCATATGAGAGTTACAAAGACGCAATCTCTTTATGTGTTGCTTATTGATGTATTTTTGTTTCATTCTTATCCATTGATAATTTCAATACTTTCTTTGGCAAGTGATCTGAATAAGCTGAGGGCACAGGTTTTAGTTAGATGTGTTACTCTGAGAAGCAATTGTTTTAGTCTCTGCACTAACAGTAGGAAGAATAGCGTTGTAAAAACAGTCCAACTTAGCTTTGGTCAAGCGAAAACCTCTAATAAAGTTCTATTAAAGTTCTATGTGACTTTAGCAAGCATTTTTGTGTGTTTTTTTCCCTTTTTCAGCAGCTTTGCTTAACTGAAGATGCCATTTTATTTACTGGTGTCATGACAGCAATGGTACCTGAAGGTTTTTGATAGAGGACATTAAATGGGTGTTAGAAGTGACACTTTGCTCTCATTAGCCCTGTGAGACTGCTGAATCGCAGAACAGATCATCTGCTGGTCAAGCTCGTGCCCTGTAACCATGAATTAGAGTCAAACGATCATACAGTTATAGATTTTTATGTTGTCTCTTTTGGTCCCTCTACTAGCTCCCCTATATGAAAACAGAAATGGTGCAGAGCAATCTGATTCTTTCATCTTTACAGCTTTCTGTTTCCATACACAATTCACTGTAATCAAGTTACAACTTTCTTCATCTGCATTGCTTATTGCATTAGGTAAGGATTAAGCAGGACACTTTCCATTGTCTGTGGATTTTGGATCACACAAGTGGAAGTAAGCATGTTACCAGAAATGATAATGCTGTCTATTGATACCTTGAAAACCTTCCTAGAACTGCAGATATACCAAACACAATTTTTTCTAAGGAAATTTTCTTCTTTTTTTAATTGCTTCTAGTTTCATCCATGTTTATAAACCATTCCTACAAATATTTGTGCAATGGGGTTCTATTCAGTGAAGGGCTGAGCATTATCTAGTCCATACCCCTCCCAAACCTGATGCATAAATGCCAGAGGAAAGATGAGAAGTTTGAAGAGGCAGAGCTGGAGGAGGGAATGAGTATGTGCCAGAATCAAAGCTAGCAGCACGCCTGGGTACAGCAACAATCATGCAGGATCCGAGTGCTTTACCTTTTCTGGCACTTCCAGCTCTCACTTGCTGGCTGTTGTCCTAAAGTTCCCCAAGAGTCACTGCAATGTACTCAACTATATTCTGAGGAACCATAGTGCACACTCAGTTTAGTGCAATCAGCTCTCAGAAGCCACCCTTGCTCTTAGGGCATTGTTAACAAAGTTGTTACTCTATCAGATCTCGTATGCCAACATGGTATAATTCTGTCCAACCTTCAGAAATTAGAAAAGATAGCAATCATACCCTTAAAAAGTCACTTTTGAATTGACTAATTAATCATTCATTGCCCGTGGCACTAATAAGTCATTAGTTGTGTAGTGGCTCACTATAAGGTGCAATATGTAGAAAGGCTAATTTATGCAACTCCTTGCTGCGTGTTGATTAGGTTATTTATAGATAATACATGCTTGTTATGATCAGTTTTGACTTATGTCTCTGTGAATGCTTTTAGTTTAAACGTATCAAGGTAAAGACTTATTTAAAGCATCTGTACAGTTAAATGTTGTAAAAGAAGCTGTAAACACAAATATCTTTCAGTACTATATCCTCCATAGAAAGGGATCTTTTGTCTTGCTACACAGAAATTTGCTCTTTAGTTTTGTTTTCCAATTGCTATTCTATCTACTTCAGTCATTGCTTCCTGAAGGAACTCTGCACTATAAGAACTAAAGTAAAATACATGTTGTAAATAGACTTTAATGCATGAGTGCAGTTAAGTAGCATTTTTCCAGTTTTATATGCTAATGCTCTAGAGGCTTCAAAAATTCAATAGGAAGTCAAAGTTATTGGATATATTAACCTGTGTTTTGAAAATGCTGTCTGGATTTAATGAGATATAATTTCCCCAAAGAAAGAGAAGGAGAGAGAAAAAAACATGGTAGCAGAAATATAATGTGTCAATGTTTGCCAATTAGAGAGACTGAAGTAATTTTTTAATCATTCTTTTTTTATTTTTGCCTCAAAAACAGAATTTACAACTAAACACTTTAAAACATGCATTTCTTTCTAAAATGAACGTAAGTAAAATGTAAAAACTACATCAATTCTTCTTTACTTGAAAGAGCCTGCAGTAGATTTTATGTCAATATATATACACAGAAACCACCTATCCCTACTGGTTTAATCATCTCTAAGGACAATATTTTGCACATCTGAAATAGTTGCTATGGCTTCAGCCAAAATCCCAGTCCTGTTAGCTAGTTGCAATGGAAAACCCTGTTTCGTATATATCTCAGCCCCTTGTGGCTGATTGACTTCCACACTCAGGCTGCTGCATAGAGGAAAGAAGGGCTGGAAAAACGGTGAGGATGCAGCAATCCAAGGGGATTGCAGTTCTCATTCTGGAATTAAAAAGAAGAGGGAGCAGGGGGAACTCCACCCAATTGTTCTTGCAGAAATCAGCTTTAGGAAATATCCAGAAGCCAGACATGATTAAAAGATAGTGATACAGAAGTGGTATGGAACACCATTAACCAGGGATATAGATCATGGAGAAACCAAGGATGATGTTTAATAAATCTGGAACTACTGTTTTTTTTATTCAGTCTGCATTATGTTCAGACCAGAACTGTTCTATCTTGAGAGATTTGAGCCTCATTAGAGCTGTTTTGGACTTGCTAATATAAGTCTGTCCTACAAAGGAGAAGAAGAGTTCATGGTATCCCTCTTGAAGAGGGTAGAAGATAATATGTATCTGAGAAAAGAATTCCGAAATACAGGAGAGGAGTCTGTTATCTTGGATGTTAGCTGTCCTAGGAGAGGTTTGCCAGGATGATATATAACTATGTAAAAAAAAGGTTATGTTCTTAAATACAGCTGACAGACATTAAGAGTTCTTTGCCCCTTTTCCACCAAAGTGAGGGAGAGCACCTCCAAAAATAAGGAACAGGATGAGGTTCTGCTTTTTCTACAGAAGTGAAATGTTCCACCATATATACCCTAGAGAGATCACTCTTGAAGGGTGAAAATTACCTTAGCAAGGAATACCAAGTCACACAAATAGTTCTAAAAACCCGGGTAAGTGAGCCAGACAAGTACTGTATATGAGTAAATCCCACTCTAGCTACATTTTCTCTCCTCAAAGTAGTGAGGGAACAAACTTCCATTTATAACATCAACATTACTTCACAGGAAGTTCCGATATACCCTGTGACTCTGTTAATACACATTCAAGACATGTCTGTTTGATGGTCACATAGGCTTCATTTTCTGTGAATCAATATCCTACCCTTTGTTTAGAAGCACTGAAGGCCTCCATGCCATAGGGGAATTGGCTGGAAATGCTATCAAGAGCGCACTGGAGCTGGGGCCCAGAAAGGTATTAAAAACATGCTGAAACCTACCCAATAAAACAGAGTTCCTTAAGCATGGAAGAAACATTTAATAGCAATGTAATCCAGTGAATTTAATCATAACAATTAATCACAAGCTTGTGACATACAAGTGTTGAAATGACTTCTGTATCAGGACCTGAGATAATTTCTGGGTTATCCCATAAAAGGGAATAATTTGTTTTCATAATTATGCAGTAGGCAGCCTCAAACACTCATTTGCTTGTAGAAATGCTTCTGTGGGCATTTTCATATAATAAAAGAATGAAAATCAAAAGCACTATTTAAAAATCAAAGGAAAAATATTTCCTATTTCAGTTAAATTAAACTCAATTGGAACCTATTCAGACACCTTCGTAGCTATTTAAAATGGTGATTGTGCAATACTTACTTGATCAAAGTTAATCTAATATTTATGCAATCAAAGTTAATGTTAAGACATATCATGATTTCACAAGATGAACTGTGAATATAAATGACACATTAACATAATTATTAAAGATCATAATATTTGCATGGAGAAAAAAATGTTTTTTCAATAGTAATGGTTTGTCTCATTACCTCTCAGAGATTCCATGTATTATTTATTTTATGAAGAAGCCTCCATATGTCAGCTTATAATTTAACCTTTTTTGACTGATTTTTTGATATATCAACAGTAAAAAAGGGGTAGGTTTATTTCTAATAGAAGGATATTAAAGTACATGGACAGTTTCGTCTTCAGTGGTTCTTACTCAAATCTTGAATCCGATGCACCCAGGATATTAAACCGAAATTGGCTGCTTAGTTGTCCTCTTACCTTTTAAGTTTATATTCTATTGGAGCATTTTATAAAATTGCCTTGTCTGAGTGAAAAAAATGGAGACAAAAAGCCTGAGGGAGCTGTTTGCAACTTCCCCAGAGCCAAGGTCTATGGTGGGTCTTCCTTTCCCCATGCTCTGGGTAGACACTTGCTCAGTTGCTGAGACAGCAGCCATCAGGGTGGGCTCCACTCTTCCTGTCAGGGCCAATCATGAAGGTCCCCTGTCACTTAGCAAACATTGTGCCCAGCTTGTCATGCCGGCAGAAAAGGGGAGGAATTTTTCATATGTCATTCTCTTCTCTTGCATTCACATGCCAGGGAAATACAATCAGGCTTTGCTTGGTTTTGAAATACAAGCTGGGGAGGAGCCACAAAGTTGGAATCTTACTGAATGCTAAACTTTGGAAAAGTATTGTATTCCAAACTGGTATGTGAGAGTTAGAAGATTGGAAAGTCTTCTATTAATTATGCTCTAGTTTATTCTAATTGCTTTTTGGATTTGTCCCAAAAGTCTATTTGTTAACATCCCAAATATCCTCCAAATAGAATTGCTTAGATTTGAGGTCTCTTGAAATGTCACCAAATATCAAAGAAGAGATGTTTACCTGAATTGTTGGAATTCAATATAAAGATGATCTTTGCTGATAATTCTACATTACAAACAGAAACAGCTATTAGCTGTGAATATTTTTAATCAGGATTTGAGTAGAACAAAGATGGCCTTCGAATTAGAATAAGTGTCATGCCTCAAAAGTAGTGGCCATTGAAATAGGCTTTGGATTTCATGTTTAGTTAATGAATTCTTAACAGCTTAGATTCCATGAAGCTGGACTTATAATGTTGGCATAGTTAGAGACATTTCAAAATAGTAAGGGTAAAATGAACTTCTTAAATTCTATGGAGTTGGTTGATGTGGTTTATATGTCTACATAGCTATGTTAATGGACACAACATAGTGTTTTCTCATTATTTGTACCAGTAATACTACCAGCAAACCTTCAGCACATGCATTTGTCATGCTACTTAATGTATTTTACAATACTATACTGACACCAACTCTACTGTGCTCAGACAGAAAAAAATAACAACAAGCTGTTCCTTACTGTATAATTTATGAATACCATAGTTATTTCAGGTGATTATATTTGTCCTCATGGAAATTATTTATTTAGTTCCTACTTATAGTGTAACTTTTTAAATTAAATTGAAATTATGGCATGCCTTAGAGCCTGGCTATCATGTACCAGCTGTCTCAGGCAGCTGGCTTGTCAGTCAGTACAGACTGCAGATCACAACTGTGTTTGATCTTGATTGGGAGGCTATTTGGAAATCGTGCCTATGAACATTTAACAAGTTGTACCAAAGAGGTCATACCCTTTGTAACTGGTGAAGACCATGAAAATAATCTCAGCTACACAATGATGACTTCTGTTACAAAAAAAAATTTAAAAAAAAATAGAAAGAAAGAAAAAGAAAGTGGTAGCCAAAAAGCTATTAAGGAAATTCCCATAGCCAGACTGCAACTTATTTTTTATTCCAAACATTCTGTCTTCTTGCTTTTCCTTTTCCCTCCCTCTTACACTTTTTTTCTTCAGTCCTCTAAAAAATTACTTAATTTCCCAGATGTTTTGAAGCTCTTGCTGAGCAGCCATTGTCCTAGAGCATGCCCACTGGACACTGATCTGGTTTTCAGGCTTGTCTCCTTCCTTTTTAGCTAAAAATCTCTGGCAAAAAAAATGTTTATTGTTAGGAAAATCATGAATCACAGGTTGCTGGTGTGTTTCACATCACTATAGGTTTTTAATATCAGATTGGAAACTTTTAGGGGTTTTTTTTGAAAAAAAAAATTGAAAGTTTTAGGTATTTTTTTTTATTTTTAACTAATTTACTAAGCATACTAAAATTCATTCATGTGCAGATCTCTGACAAGGTCTGTTACCACAGACTAACTGATTTTTACTTCAGGAAATGTTTGGGGTGAAGTTCTTTTCGTATAAAAATGTAAATCATACAGGTGTTTTTTTCTACACATGCATTAATTTATGCCTCAGTGGCTAAAACACCCTTTCTCTATAGCGTTGGAAATGACAATGACAATCACCATACCATACTGGTTTTTTGTTGCTGGACCATTTTATTGACCTCTATAAACATTGCAAATATCTCTGCAGCTTTAGGACTGTTCATATGCACAGAGTTGCCCAGACTACATATATCCCCAGCTAGTTCCCTCACACTTTCAGCAGACTTTTCCAATATGCACTTTCATGATTTTGTCCATAACCTAAAGGTGCATCCCATAAGTATCTGCCAACCTGCCTCACTGTTTTCCTTCAAATCACAGATTCTGCCTTTACTTTGCTGCAATGCTTACACAACCCCTGACAAAACTGTTGTCACTCACACTGACTAATACTACCTTGGTGTGCCTTTGCAGTCTCTGTCTGCCTGCACTTGCCAATGAGCTGTCAAATCTAAATTGCCTGCTGCTGTTCTTCTATTTGCACAGTCCCTAGTGCAGTGCATATAGGAACTCTGCTGCTTTGAGGTTTTATACCTACAATGAACAACAATAATAACTAAAAAGTATTTCGTACTTACATTATCTTACTTATAAGAGAATCAGAAGGAGGTATTATTGTAACAACACTGTTTTCTTCCTAAATGCTATGGTAGTTCTTTCTTTTCTGGGCTTGTCTGAAGAAAATCTCATTTTACCTTGCAGTAAATAAATTATTTGTCTTCAAATGTCCATCTAGGGGTAGGATTTACCACAGAAATTGCTTTACTTAAATCTTCAGATTTTCTTTCAAAACTTAGTGTAATGTTTGGGGGAATTAACTATAATATAATATAATATATGGTGTTTGATCTCAGTTTCCTCTGGGAGAAAAAGAGAAGGAAAAGGGTAGAGCAGTTTCCACTGTGGAGGTGTCCATGTCTTCCTCTCTTCAAAAATATCATGCACTTAATCTCCACTCCANTATAGGAACTCTGCTGCTTTGAGGTTTTATACCTACAATGAACAACAATAATAACTAAAAAGTATTTCGTACTTACATTATCTTACTTATAAGAGAATCAGAAGGAGGTATTATTGTAACAACACTGTTTTCTTCCTAAATGCTATGGTAGTTCTTTCTTTTCTGGGCTTGTCTGAAGAAAATCTCATTTTACCTTGCAGTAAATAAATTATTTGTCTTCAAATGTCCATCTAGGGGTAGGATTTACCACAGAAATTGCTTTACTTAAATCTTCAGATTTTCTTTCAAAACTTAGTGTAATGTTTGGGGGAATTAACTATAATATAATATAATATATGGTGTTTGATCTCAGTTTCCTCTGGGAGAAAAAGAGAAGGAAAAGGGTAGAGCAGTTTCCACTGTGGAGGTGTCCATGTCTTCCTCTCTTCAAAAATATCATGCACTTAATCTCCACTCCACATCTCTCTCAGAAAGCTGCTTGTTCATGGCACTTACCCAAAATGCTTTCTTCGCTGCTGAACTTGAAGTGCTCTCTCACCTTGGCATGATTTCAGCTATGTCAGTTAAGTCAGAAAGAGGGAGAGTCAGGCCAACAACAAAAACACCTTTCCTGGAGAGATATGATGTCGACCCAGAAATAACACTGAGCAGCCAGAACATCGTTGCTGCATTCAATTCAGTTTTAATAGAGGGAGAATGATCTAGTGGTATCTTTGCACATTCAGTCATTGTTATGTCTCCCACTGTCATGGTGTGTGCTTACTAGAAGATTTAAATAATGAAAAGGAAAAATAATGTGCAGTATATTAAGTGCTCTGCTTGCTACTCTGTAAAGTAGTATAGTGAAACATTTAATCACTGACAAGCATCATTCTTTTATTATTAATAATCCATATGGAAAGTAGATTGCTTGTGGTAGAATTTTTTCTGATATATTTTAATTGTGTATTTTAGTACATTTGGGTATACTAATAACAATAATGCTTTGCTTTGCAAAATTGCAAATACTGAAGAACATGATAGTCAAAGATTTTACAACAAAGGTTCAGAATAGATTCAGAAATATAAAGGACATGCCTTTATATTAAGGATTTACTTAAACAAAATTCTTCACGTTGGCAACTAATTTCTATTTCATGTTTGGGGTTTTTTTACATTATTATTGTCACAGTTGTACAAGATGTCAACAGGATTTTCATTATATCTATTATGTATGAAAAATACACAGAAGTTACCCCAAATCCTAAATGTAATAAACATGAATGAAGTAAGAAAGACAGATATTTGGTTAACCCAGAAATGGGTTACCTAAAACTCATTTTGTAATTTTGGATCCAGATGGTATTGGGTAGTATTTCAAAAGCATTCATCTTTGGCCTAACTTTATTTTTAGTGATATCAGCTTAGCTGATATCAGCTCAGCTGATCACCCTACCCAAGCTGCAAATGAAGAACAATTGCCACGTCAGATCTGAACAGAGTTTAATTGGCTATTTTGGTATTTGCCTCTCCTAAAAAGCCATCAGCTCAAATTTTTATGTTAATCAAAAAGTGCATTTTCCATTTGTTGAATTATTAACCTATACTAAACTTACATTAAGTCAATGAAAATTTACGGGTTGGATATCCATGTTGTCAGCAGTTAATGTAGAAAAAGAAGAAACCATTATGTACATATAGAAGTCTGAGTGCAAATCATTTATGTAAATACATAATGGAATATTATTGTTCTTCTCAGTCCGTGACCAGAAGTGGCAAATGCCAAGTCCTTCCTAAAGATGGTTATTGTTTCTCTATTATTCACAAATGTGTTACACAGTTAAGGTAAAGTTGACAATGCTTGTATGTTCACATCATGAACACAGTTTTCATTTTCATGTATGCTGCAAGAAAAGGAGTTTCCTCGATTTTCTCTTAAATTTCCATCCTTGATAGACCGTGTAACCCATTATCTAATTGCAATGTGTATAAATTGATAAATATGTGGCTTCGGGATTTTTGTATCATGAGTTAAAATGAAATGTGTATCTGTTCTGTATGTTCATGATGTTTAATTTAAACCTGAAGAGTAAGAATATATTTAATAGTCTGCTTCAGTCATTCTGTGTCATTATGTATTACTGAAGGTCTCAGAATTTGTAAAATACATTTATTAAACATGACACTTGCAAGGATGGAGTAGGGTTTTTATTGTAGTAGATCTCCACTGGGAACAGCATATTTCATAGCGAATTTTTCTGATGAAGTAATAGCAGTGTTGAGCTATTTTAAAAGATATTTCCAATTTTTCTACAGTGCTTATAATGATTAGAGACTAATGCAAATGTCACTCCCCATAAAACTGAACTTGTAATGAGAGGAAATTAACTGATTCAGTTAGTAACTGTTAGTAATACAATTTTAAAAGTTTTAAGGTACTGATTCAACAAGTCTTCCATTAAGAGTCTATTTAACATACATAGCTCTAATTTTCCTGTATGAGATTTCTAAATTGTCTAATTATGCCCTCTAAAACATTTAGTATTTTGCCTTCTTTGGAAAAAAAAAAAAAGACAATAAAGGACATGTTTATATAAGCTACATTTACATTGCTTTGCTTTGCCTCTGTCAAAGTATATATGTATGTCTATTATGAATGGTGTATAATGAAAGTGAATATTAACATCTATTTTTATAAGCTATGCATATGTTGTGCCAGGTCCAATTCATGAGTTGCAGAGTCTTTTCACTGATCAGTTTTTTCCTTTAGTACTAGAGTATTCACAGTAGAACATTATTAGCAGGAAAAAATGCACCGATGTAGTGAAAACTTGTTGCACAATCATTAAGAAGTTTGTCATTCATCATGCCACCTGGTTGGCCTTATGGTGTTCTGTTTTGGTTCTGTATAACAATAGTATTTGGGGCCTTCAAAAGATTGATTTTGTATGGTTGGCCATCATATTATGCATTGCCACTTTTGTTGTCAGACCTTATCTGATAGAAGGAAAATAAATGAGACAAATAAGCATGAATGATGAACGAAGACAATTCCACAAGAATGCATCCAGTAGATGACATATTGGCCTCAGAACCTGTGTTTAACTACCAGGCTAAGTTTGTGCACAAACTGCATCTGTTTAGCATCCCAGAGTTCTCTACACATTCTGGTGGGCATACAGATTCTCTCTGGTAATCAATATATCATTGAGAAATAACAGCCTGCAAAAGCACATGACTAATTCATGATTGTTGCAGAATGTGAATCCTTCTATAATAGCTGATAATTTGGGTATCTGGAGGCCAAGAACAATGTTTAACAAAACACACTAACTTTTTATGGCTTTTTCTATAGTACAGGCACCTCATAATTTTACAGGAAGAAATAAATCCCTAATTATTAATATCTGATGATAAGAACTAATCAAGTAATATAGTAATTAATTTCATTCCATTTCCCATGGTAATAGCTCCATCTCATTTATATTTAATTTAAATGAAGTATAAATGAACCTTAAGGGCTGTATTAATTAAATAGTATGAGAAACTTAGAAAAATCAGAAACAATGAAACTATGTTATGATTACCAGTAAGAAATTACTTCTCAGACTTTTTCTAATTCATCTCATAATGTTAAGTTTTTGTACATTTGGTACAAGGACACTAAAGTGGCAATTACACACAAAATTTCAAAATTTTTATCTTCTAATCCTTACTCTCATGTGATCTCAGTTCTGAAGTATTTTGAATACTACCAAGAAAGTTTTGCAGAACCTTCAGTTCTGGTGCTGTATGGGTTTGAAGTTACTGGACATCTTATTACTAATCCCAACGATATGTATATACTGGAAAATCTCCTGGATCTTCTACCATCATGGTACCATCAGAAGGATGGTCATGCTGTCTACTGCTCCCAAGCCCTTCTCATACTTAGACTATTTGCCTAGTAATTGGGATGTCTTGCCTCAAATATTTGCTGAGCCCAGGCAGGGAGAAGACCCAAATGAAATCAGCCCATATCTAAGTTAGGCTCTACCCACTGGACTAAAAGGTAATAGAAGCCAGCACACTTCCCGTTTTCTTTCAAAATGCTATACATTTTATAATTAGATAGATTTTTTGCAGTGTTTTGAGAATGATCTATCCCAGCAACACTTATAAATGAAATATTACTTAGTCTGTATTTCCACTGGAGTTGATGCCAAACAATTTGGCGCCAAAACCATTGAAACAAGCCATGTGTAGGGCCAGCCACAGAAACATGACTGCTTGGGGATTTTCCTAGTAGGCATTTAAGTGCCAGAGCTAGAGCAGTGTTTTTAAGGTATGCACTTTGCACTTGGTTGTCAAAATGACACTTGAGATCTAAGCTGCTGTGCAAATCCTAACCTTATAGTTCTAATCTTAGACTGGATCCATTTTCCCATGTCACTGTACATTGATTCTTTAGATTTACAAAGAGCTAATAAAGGATACAACTGAAGTGTCAATATACAAAAACCTTGTTTGTTCTCTTTAAACTGTTAAAAATCTTCCAGTAACAAAAGAAATTGTCATTCTCAATTAGCACAGCTTTTTTTCTTTTTTAAACCACAATGCCTGCTCCCTCTGGATTTAGGTGTTTGCAATAGAGATACACATAGAAAATTGCTCTATTTAATGCATTCCTTTGTAGTGCTTTGTACAATTCATTTCTTACTAGAATAAGACAAGAGTTTTGGCAGTTGCCATCCCAGAAATAAAGGAATTCCATAATATTTCTTCTTGTCTTGAAGAAGCATCCACAACCAAAGTTCTTGGGGCGTTTATGTAATCAAGATTTCTGAAAGTTCTTTGTGCTATAGTTTTCATCAGCCTTGTTAGGTGACTTAAAATGCTTCTGAAAATAAAAATGTATCTATGGTCCCACCTGAATTCAACTCCTATGAAATACTGTTATGAAATATGAAATCTGTTAGAATATTAACATCTTTTAAAGAAAAAAAATCTAAAATTATGAGGGGTTTTTATGTCAACCTTGTAGTGGAAAAAGTTAGCATTGAAATAAAATGAGGATAACCAGTGACTTCCTAATTATTTTTAAAGATTGTATAAGGATGTTTACACCTGAGAAAAAAATTTGCTGAGTTAATGATAGTTTTGATTGAAAGTATGAGGCCTTTTATACCATATTTGTAGAAGAAGCATTATGCAAACATCATCTGTGGTCCGAAAATATATAGTCATAGTGCAGCTTGCATTCACATGACTTAATTTTTCTTCCCTTAAAGAGTGGTGAAATATGTGTGTGGAACACACCATTTTCTGCTCTCTGGGTTGGCACTGTCCGGGATTCCTCGCACTGGCACAGCCCAGATCTTAGCCAGGAACCATAGTAACAGTTGGACAATACATGTGGTCTCGGGCAGCTTCGCCAGGGTCACCTAAGGGCCCTTTTTTATTTACTAGTATAGATGTCACTCTAAACCAAATTCTGTCCTGACGCTGTGCAACAGCAGTTCCCTTTTCATTTGGAAAGCTTGTCCCAATATATTTAAAAGCTGCATTTCTTAATCCCAACACAGTCATAGCACTATTGTCTCCTAGTGAGATATTAATGTCTAATAAATGACAATGAAAGCACAAGGAAGGCACATATTGATGCTCATATTCCTTCTATTTACAGACAAAGCACCATGATAAAAAAAATTCTCATAGTCATGCAGTCCTAAAACCCTATCAGACACAGGTGCTGATTTTGATTACGTTACCAGACTCTGTCATTTATTTGTGGGGAACATTTTTCATTGAAAATTGTTTGCAAAATAGAGTATTGGATTCTAAGACTTTTGTGCACTGCGGTTTCAATGAAGTATTATACATTACTACAAAGTGTATATATTTCTAGCTTTTAATTTTCGGCTGAAATTGACTTTGCCAGTTTTCTCTCAGTTAAAATGAATTCTCTTAAGTATTACAAATTTTGTACAGCTCAACAGAGAGCTAGCATAGTTCACACTGGCTATTTTAAGTCTATAGTGAAAAAATTTTAAATTTAACAAACATATTAGAGATCATTTCATGTCCTTGTCCACATAATGTCTTTTCTAAACAAGCCTGTAAAATTGTGATCTCACAGTTGTATCTCTTTCTTCATTTGGATTTTTTTTTTTTTTGCAAAGTGTTTAATCAAAAGATCTCAAATCTTTTAATCAAAATCTCTAGTAATGTAAGATAATTTTCTGAAGATGGGAGTTCTACACAACCTTTTGTTTACTGACAATAAGTAAGCGTAAGGACTTCAGTAATACATAATTTCAACATATTCTTCTGGTAACAAGAAAGATGAGAATTTATATTTTAGTATGTACATTGATCTGCAATTTAGTATTTTTTACAAATATACTTCCTTGCATTGTTATGATGGATCTTTCGAGTATTATTAATATAATAGACCAACCATCAAACCTGCAGCATATAGCTGAGTACAGTTTTGAATGAAGATAAATTCTAATTATTTTTCTGCAGTATACTTATATTCAGTACAGCCTTGACCAGCGACAGCTACATGTTTGCATTGTTCCCTTCCAAGTTATTTATGGCAGAAATGTCAAGAGGGCTACAAGCTGCCAGAGTCATGACTTTTTCATTTCTGTCCTGCACAGTCATTTTTGAGTGTGTCTTTTAAATTGCTGGAGTACCTGGAGAAGGTAATTGTCCAAGCATTTTCAGAAGATACGCAGAAGAAGGAAGAAGTCTGACAGCTGGGTCATCCAGTCAAAAGTTAGAGACATGCTCATTCCAGCAATGCTAGAGTTTAAATAGATCATATGAATTAAGACTCCTGATTAGGGGGTCATGTACAGACCATACAAAGAAAGAGTTGCCACTAAAAGCAGTATGTAACTATACATGTATTCAGTTAAGATTAGGTTTTGTGTACATTAAAGTGATATGCATACTGTGGTGTGTCATAATTTGTGAACTGCCTTCCTCACAACATGAAGTAACATTTTCACACACCTTAGAGATTCCTCATCTGTTAGAATTAGGTGGTCTGTTGGGTTCCTTAAGAAGCTCAGAGACAGGTTGGTCTTTTACTTGAATGTTTAAAGAATTTCACTCATAAATTTTCTAGTCATTCTGACAGTATGTTTTTCCTCCTGAAGCACATAATTATTGCTTCCTAATTTGAAGAGATATTTCAATGACATAAGTGTAAGAAAAAAAAATCAACTATTGTCATGAGGAATTCTTCCTCATTTTCCACTGGCATTCAGTGCTCAGATTTTTCTACATGCAAATTTTAGAAAAAATACTGGGATATCTTTTGAAAATTGTTTTCAGCTTGTACTACTGGTAATCTTCAGTGTGTTGTCTACTTGCATTAGTCATATGGCACTGCTTATGTTAAGTCATATAGCTCTCTTGGAATGAGGAACATGAAACAGACTGCATAATTGCCAACAGACTCGTTTTTGTTATTTGTGATTACGTCAGAAATTAGGCTTAACTAGAAGTAAAAAAGGAATAAAATTCAGAATGTAAAATCTGCATAATTTCAGTGATGTATATGTATTAAATCGTTACTATTAATAAGGTAAATATTGTAAGTGATTATATTACTATCCATTTTACATACACAATTTAAGTGATGTGATATCATGTCTATAATATTATGGTTCTAAAACATTACTGGTATTGTCACTACTTAACATTCAGAATATTTTATTACAAATATTTAATATTTATATGTTGTGGTTTCTTGTAATTTAACTTTGTAGATATGGTTATACTTACTGAAAATCTCCCTTTCATTTGCAATTTCTTCCTTCAAGTAACATACTTCACAACACAGGGGGTTATACTCCGAAATTTAATTAGAAAATCTTTATATCCCCCCAAAAAAATGCTCAGAAGTATGTTCTTAAGTAAGAGATAATGTCAATGGAAATGAAAGTTGTCTTAGGTTAATTGCCTTCAGCTGCCATATTAGTGCTGAGGCAGAGGAGAGACATTTATTTTCCAAGTTGAAAACATTGATCTTATCATAGTGCTCTATTATGATGACTTCATTCCTATTATGTCAAGAATTTGATGAAGAGGTAACCATTTTATCAGATTAATTGCACTGCAAGAGAGTGACAGATGTTCATTTTAATAGTACTCATTTGCTTCAACCTAAATTGATCTTATTTATTCAATCGGATACTAGATTAAGTTTTCAAATAAGTCACACTATTTGCAAATTGGACTCTTAATCATAATGGTAAGTGAAAGAAAAATGATTGTTGGATAAGAGATGAAAATTTTGGTCATCTCTTTCTTATTATAAAGACATTTGACCTTATTGCTGCAATATAAATAGAGTGGTTTAATGTTTAAGATTCATTTTATGTGTAATACATAATGTATGTGTCTAACTTCCACAACTGCATTGAATGTATCAATTTTCTGTTCATTGATGGAACAGTCTAAACTATCAATATGGTGATTAGAGAAAAAGATTATCTTAGATTAATGGCTGGCTTAAACCATTAACTTCCATAATATAACATTATGACATCATACAGTCAACAAATAGTTTAATTTTGCAATGTGTTCTAGAGCTTACCAATGTGATACTGCAGGTTCAGGAAGTTCAGGTTATTCAGAGAGGGAGAACACACTTGTACACTAATTCACTTTTTGTCTTGATTACTATTCCTCTAATTTCTGTGGAAGGAACATTATTTTTTAGTAAAAAGTTGGTGTTACCTAAGTCAAATTTTTTAGCTTTTCAGTCATACTTGGATTTAACCTTGAATGTTTTCTTCAAACCCATGACACCCTGGTGCTCTAAAAGCAGAAGCTACAAATCTGTGCTAGTTTAGCACAGTAAACAAAAAGTATCCGCCAAATCTGGACAAGAACTCATTAGGGGGATTAAATGCGACTGAATTTATTAAATTTAAAAACAGGGGTGGAGGAAACAAAGTGAGAGAGAGATCACCCGTTCCCTTAAACAAAGACAAGTAACAGAAACGGTCCCAGCAATCCTTCCCATCCCTCCTTCTCCCAGAAAAAAGGAATGTTAAAATAAAACCAGAATGTCTAGATAGCGGTTCCGTCTTTCCCAGCTTGCTGTCTCCGTCATTGTCGCAGCCTGTCCCGGACCAAAGAGNTTACAGTCCTACTGTGGCCAAAGGAGAAAGACTGGCTTCACAAGTCCAAATAAAGAGAAAGCAGTAAAAGTGTTCTCCTTCTTGCTCAGGAGAAGTTATTTCTACTGATAGACTACTGAGAAAACATACAGAGACTGTCTTCTTAAATGAAGAACTTAAAATAGAATTATGTAAACCTTGGTATTTGAATTTTAAAGTTTTTTCTTTAAATGGCCACTTCACTGTAGGAACTTCAACTCCTACAATGAAGTTAGGAACTGGCAGAAGTCCCAATAGCCCATAGGTTTTAACTTCAGAAGTGATACTGTTCAGAAAACTTTGTAAAGTGTATCTGTTGGAATATTTTTGTCCTTTAATCCCTGAGGGGGAAGAGTTAATCTAATACATCAAAATTTTAAAATCATATTACATTGTCAGAGGCACACTTCTATTTCCTCAAGGCGTTCTTACTGAGATGTTAAATTCTCTGTGAGACTTAACATTTAGCTGCTTGTTCTACATGAAAAAAGGAATGGAAGTGGTCATCAGGTTTCAAGAAACAGTATATTTGGAAAAGCGTATCTGGAGTTCCTTTATTAAGCAGACTGAAGAAACTAATCAGTTTTTTTCTTCTTGGGTCATTAAAGCAATTTTGGATTGTATGAAGCTGCAAAAGTCTGTTTTCCTTTACTTGTATGAGAATGCATTAAGTCAATATTTGTCTTTAAGCACTCTTTTAGTTGAAATTTCTCTAATGCAGGTTTCACTTTGAAAAATTTAATGGTTTTGGCTTCTAATAAAAAAACAACCAACATAAAGCTCACAAGGTAAAAATAAAAAGCAGGAGAAAAATCTCCAGAAAAAGGTTAGATACAGTTTTTTAGACACCCTTTGTTTTGTATGAAGTTGTTTGTATGAAGAAAGATGAATGAGTTTAATAACTTTACAATGCAGGAAAAAAATCCAAAACAGCACTTATACAAGTAACATTAAAGCCATAGAAAAAAATTAAACTAATTTTAACTTTTCTGTGCTATTGCTATGATTTTTTAGTACCATTTTAATGTAGATAAAGTGAACAATCTGAAACCATGCTTCCTTAGATTTCAAGCAGACTTTAGTTGCAAAGTTCTTTAAAGCCTGAATTTAAAGACTAATCAAAAGGCAAAGATGTGTTGTTGGAAACAAAAGTCTTTGGCAACTCAAATAACAAGAAACAAACCCTGCAAGACGAAAACTCTCACTCCCTTAAAAATTTAGGGGTCCAGTTTTGAGCTGTTTTTTAGCTCCATATTCTCCTAGCAGCAAGAATGGAGGAAGACTCTAGAAACACCAGATCATCTGAAAGGCCTTTTTTTGCTTAAGTCTCCTACTATTTTCCCTCTGTTGACTCATCCTCTCTCTATGGACAGTGGTGGGACACTTGTGACCTGCTGTCTTTAACTCCAATTTTGTCCCTCTGCTGGTGCTATAAGGTGGACTTGGCTTCACTGGACATCTTTGTCTCTACGTATCACAAATGTAGTATGGTAGCTGTAGGAGCTATAGTAGGTGTAGTATCACAATTACTGAACTCAGGGTTTTTTTAGTCACGAAAGAGAAACAGGAACTTCAGGTTTGCTCACAGAGCATTCTCCACCTTTTATCGCATTTAGATTTATTTACTATTATTTCAGTAAGGTAAAGATTACACAAGCCCATTCCTTAACCATCCTAACTAAAAAAAAATTATATTAACTACAGTCTATATTTCTCAAGGTTAAAGCAGGGTGCATTTGAATATCATCTCTTTCTATTTGACATAGTAATCTGGAGTTTAGCAGGGATTTGAACATCAGAAAATTTTGCAGTAGCTACAAGAAAAATAGTTATTAAGAAAGTTTTTCATAAAAAAGCCCAAATAAAACCACTGTAGATATTGAGACTGCTATGAAAATGGTCACTGCACTATGTAAAGGGGAAAATTAAGGTGATAAAAACCACTCTGCATTAGGTTTAAATTAATTTTTCATAGAACATGATTAGACTTGAATATCTGATCTTCTTCTATTAGGAAAATGAGGATGTGATTGATGGAAAGCGAACATTTTAGCATACACACCCTAGATCTTGGCTAGATACTTTTCTAGTTTCTCAGAATTATCTTCTGCCCTAAAGCATATTCATAAATGATTCAGGATTGATAAAAATGGCTGATTTCCATGGAGACACTAGCTGGCTTCTGAGGCCCTGGAATGATGCTGTAGAAAGTTTTATTACATAAAACTTGTAACAGATTAATCAATCTGAAGAATTTAGGTCTTCATTCTAAACAGAACACTGAAATGCTTTCTAATGTTGCACAGACTGTGGAAATGATTACCTATTCACAGGTTTCAAAGTATTGTATGTTTATCACAAAGCTTCATCAACTTTTCAGTTAACCTCAAGGAGTTAATAGGAAATAATTTGTTGAAAATCACAGCTATAGCGTAATATCTGGACACACTGGAAGAACCATAGTATAAAGAAAAATCATAAAAACTTGAAGGAAGTATTTTTTACTGTTGTGAATGTATCAGTGTTTTGAGTCCTTTAATGGGAAAGAACTCCTAGAACTTTATTTGCCTACTCCTTTTCCAGAGTTCTTTAACTCCTTACATGTTAGTATTAATAGCTCTCTCCCTAGATAGTTTGGATGAAGATCTAGTGAACACTGTGCCCAGAGCTGATGTCAGACCCTTAGTTCTCTCCATCAGTGCCTTTCCTTTATATTTCAGTTGTTCATCTTTCATGGTGGCTCCAAGATTGCAGGGAGCATTTTTAAATTGGTAACATGCTGTTAACTGAAGAGTATAGCAAATTATAGTGAATTACATTGGTACATTGTACAATGGTTTTGTACAATGTACACTAGAAAGCTCTTAGCAAACTATCTATGGAGTTACAAGAAGATAATCTGAATTCCACAATTCCACCACAATATGCAGTATTGAGATCAAGTGGAATTGTATTCTAGGATCAGGAAGAAACTGCAGACTAAACTCCATTTTCTTATACAGTCAATACGATATCACTAATCTCAAAGGGATTTTCAGATGGAATTAAAAAAAACTTGCTAATGAGTTCATAAAGAGTAAGGAGAGGAACTACTAGTTGAATAGAAGAGAAACATCTTACTGGATGAAAAAGAAGTGTAGTGTAAAACAATAGCAAAGAAAAAGAGGGGGGGAAAGTAATAATATGGATACTAGAGAAGAATGGGGAAAGGTTAAAATGGGACATAACAGAAAACAAAAAGAAGGTGAATAACAAAACCAGACCAGGAAAATCCATTCTATCAACAAGAATGTTTTTATTTCTCTAGGGTCATTTTATCTGCATACACTTGTGTCTGGAATCATACATATAATTGCTTTATCTTAGACCTCTCTCTGCTGTTTAATTGTAATCTCAGTAATATCTCTTCCGAGGGTCATAACTAGTACAGTTAGTTCTCTATTTGCAGCACAGCTGAAGCCACTGTCAGTATCCAGTGATATCCAGATTCAGTAGATTTCTACTTTACAAGGTGAATTTTCAACAACTTCTCCAGCATTATAATGAGTTGTCCAATCTGTTGAGAGCCATCCTCACTGGAAGAGGCCATCCCTACTTTGGCCATCAAAACTCAGTGCAAGTTTGGCCACTGAGATGCTTCAAACTCATGGAATGGGATACCACATCAAATAATTTTAAAAGTACTGTAGAAATATAATCCAGTTTGTATGGTTGATGTCCTCGTGAACAGAAAAGGAGTGAGTATTCCATACTATTCACAATCATTTTGATAAAACCTTTGCATGCTGTTGTATGCTGTTGTATGTATGTGTCACTATATTTCATAGCAAGATATTATTTTTTTCAAAGGTATTAGACTTCTATTTTATGATGTCTATTTCTGTATTATTATATTTGCAAAAAGACCTACTGTGAAGAACCTGTGTGCAATAGTAAAACCTTTAAAAGTTGCCTAAAGAGGTCTTATACACATAGAGATGCAGTCATTATTTAAAAAAAAATAAACAAAATTGAAAATAAATCCTATTTTAAACTTTTTCTCTCTGAAATCTGTCACAACTTCTTCTGGATCTTATTAGAGAGAAGATTTATCATCCTTCCACAGAAGTTTTTAGATATACTTTCCAGTGTCTTAGGTCAGAAAAAAATTATGCATATGTATTAGGAATCTTTAAAATCCAACCAGTCATCACCTGTAAATGAGGCTGCAGATACTGTGAGGGGTCAGTTGACTGTGTCTCAGCTGCTCATCTAAACACGTGTCCTAGCCAAACTGAGAAACAGGTAACTTTCAAGCATAATATTTTTCATCCTAAAGAGATAATGTATTTCCTCTAAAACAGATGAGACAAATTGTATCTGAAGAGTGACTTTTCCTCTTCCTTGACTATAAAAAGAACCTAGCATGTCTAGTTCTGATGCAGACATCTACATTGTGAATGTTTTAATCCACATGCAATGAATTCCATCATTTGTCACTATCTGCAACTGGCTTATTAGTATTACTGTTCTTGTTGTTATTATCATTGTCATCACACTAGCCCCAATAGGAAGTAACTGTTATACAAAGAAACAATGATAGGAACTCCCTGACTCAGAGAATAGATGAGTAAGTATAAAACATTAGTATTTTGCTGTGTAAGAGGAATACTTTTAATTCTTTTATATTCATTAGCATTACAAAACTAAATGAATCTTTGATATCTTCTCCTCTCTCCCTCCTCTTACCCCAGTTATTTGTTTGTATGGCATACTTACTAAAAGGAAGCAGGGCATTTGTCTAAGAATGAATACTGCTGCCTTACCCTTCTGAAATGCTGACCTTAAATCAAGAGGGAATAAAGGGGTTTCAGAAATGCAAAAGAAGCAAGTTGAAAATGGTAATGTGTGGAGTTTTTTTCCCCGAGATGGTTTAGATGTAGTTGTGTGATGGTGAGAAAGAGTCTGGGATGGTGAAACACAGAGATGGAAGAATAGGAACAGTTTTCACGGGAAGACAATACATCCAGTTATAAAACACATCTAGTTATACAATACTCACATTCTTGTCTCTTTAGAGAAAGAAATAATTTAGCTGGAGATTAATTTCATAGCATTTTTTTCTTTTTAACTAATACATCAGATTTCCTTGCCACATTCATATTGAATTCCTATTATAATGGTTTGGCATTATAAAGAGTAGTGTCATAGAAGTTTGTCCTGAGAGGCGCCAAATAGCAAAAGACACCTTGTATGAGTGAACAGAGGCATATGAAAGCAAAGCACTATGTGGTATTTTCTGAAAAAATACGGCAAATATTGCCATTTGAAAAGAGGGGAACCCTGACCTGTCTTTAAGTTCAAAGCCATTTATGTGCACTATTACTTTAATATCCATATGTCTTCCATTTTGGTGTTTTGATGCAATCTCTTTAGTGAATGTCTGGAGAATTAAAATCTGAAACTGAGATGCTTAAGACTTCAGCCCATTTACTTGCCAGAAGAGTGACTGGACACTTTTTCAGATTTTAATTTTGCTTATTGCCTATCAGAAAAAGACTTTTGTAGTATCATGTTTTGAATATTTGAGGTTGCTAGAAGTTCTAAGAACTCAATTTTACAGAGTGTTCCTCCACTGAAAAGGTGTTGCAGTGAATTTTAATACAAAATATATTAAAATGGTTTTACATACACATATTATGGCATGCATTTCTTGAACTACAACAAAAGCTATCATGAAAAATTGTAATTTTTTTCCCCTTCTTTACCCTGTATCCAGTAAGCTGGTATAAAATTGTAGGCCTTGTGATACACCTTGAATCTAACAGTGAACCAAAAAAGGCCATGAATTTGGAAGCTGAACCTTCCACAAGTGCAGCTCCTCGAGAAGAGTGCTTGAAAATAGAAGTGTTCTGCTTTTAAAGTCTACAGATGAGTTTACAGCATTTTTGCAACTGATTTAGGATTCTGCTTTATGAAAGGTACTACCCTAAAGTTTGATGAAGACTGGATTTGTAAAGGATCCACATAAATGTTTGAAAATTGTACTTTCTTAGTAAGAAGCATCTGATTAGTGAATAAAGAGGAGATACATTTAAAAAATTATGCTGTAGATGGAGAAGGGTCAGTAAACAATTCTTTTTTTTTATGGCAAGTCTAATCTGTATGGTTTTGTGCTGATTATTTTTTCTATTTATGAGCTCTCATATTTTCAGTAATAATATGTGCACTAGCATAGGACCTTCCATCCAAGAATCCTAAGTATTCAACAGAAAAATTACTGTCACATCTGAATAGCACAAAAATGAAATTTCTGAGAAGAAAAACAGAAATCTAATAAATTGGAAACATTCCATTTGTCTCAATATAGGAATAGATCTCAGAATCCTATATCTGAACCATCTTGGATTTGAGCATAAAGGGAACCATTTTCATTTCATTTCAGTATTCTTTACAGAGATCTGGATGTTGCGGTTTTTTTAATATTTCCAGTGTTAATAACTTCTGAATGAATTAGCTGCCCCTTTTTATGGTTTGTTTAATTTATTTTATTATCTCAAAAATTAGCCTCAAAGAAAATTGCGGGTTTTTTAGGGAGTTGGACCTTGTTTAGCAAAATACAACTTTGTACAGCATCTTTTCTTTCCATGCTCTGTGTAATAGTGCATTTCCAAAGGATTTTACATGCTATATACAGTTCCATACTTCAGAACACAGGCACATAAACAGTAGGTAATTGTTTTCCTAATTAATATGATAGGTATGGAAATCCCTCTCCCTTTTGTTTTTTGTGTCATTAGGGCTGCTAGAAAAACTGACACAGCGTTACTCAGTCCCACTTTTAATGGCAGTGTTATTTTTTTGGTTGTGGATTCTTAAAATGCTAGAGCATATAAGAAATGTTAACTGCATTCTTGCTATATGATGAACCAGCACACACAGCTTGTCACGTAGTCATGAATGTATTGTCTAGTACAGCAATTTCTAATTCACAGGAATTAATTTTTCACTTAAATTCAGTTACATTACAGCTACATCACTGCTACTGTCACTATTACCTTCTATTGCTTCCTTTTTTTTCCCATTTATCAAGAAGACAGCCAGGGATCCTTTTGAAAACTTCTATATTGGGCCCTTTGTGATAAGCACAATTTAACATATTTCTCAACATTATGTGAGAATTCTTCCAGTATTTCAGTTACTAGGAAAACATCTATATATGAGACAAATATTTTGTCTACATTAGGTCTGTAAAAATTAAAAAAAAATAAATTCAACAAATAAAAAATTACTCTATATGTTCATGACTTTTCTCCCAACAAAACAAAACAAAACCCAAGCTGCATGCTGTTATTAAGTTTTTGAAGGACAGTTTTTCTTCTGTCCTTGCTCAAATAACAGCCTTGCATGACAGCAAAATCACAGCAGCCATTCTGTAAGCAAGAGCTTAATAATGTGTATTGTGCTGTGGTTTCTGATCTGCCATGGTCTAGATTAGTTTTAAGAACATATCAAAGTAAATTACAGTAGCAGTCCCAGGAATGGGAGTTTTTACTTGTTTGCATGCTGTTAAAATGTATTAATTGGTTTCAAAAATCTGTTGACATTAAATAATTCAATTTGTTATAATGAGACTCTGAATTGCCTTGAATTTTCTACAGTTAAGCACAGAATGTTATACAGTAAATACCTGGAATACATATTTTACAGCTTACTAGGCAAAAACTTTGTATTACAGACACACACACTTTTTCTGTGGACCTTAGAGAGTTGCATGTATTAAGAATTATTAAAGAACAGTAAATATGTATTTTATACTGAAATGCTGAGCAATTTGTGAAAAACTGCAAAATATAAACTGATGCCTATAATGAAAGGTGTAGTCTAACTCACAGTTTCTGCTCCAGTCAAATTGTAGCATAATTTAAATAGAAAACTGGTGCAGTGCATCCAGTGGAATTTCCATTAGATCTCCTGGCTGTCGGTGGGGTTTTTGTCTGGTACGTAACTTCCCAGACAATGCCTGCCTGCTGTATTGTCCCAAGTTAAGACCTTAGAAGAGAAGCTTAGCAACATAAGATTCTTCCTTGTACTGCGCATATATGATAAAAGTAGCAATGGGACTTCCCTGGGCTATACATGTCGCTGGAATATGGCTAAGGGGTGGCAGAAGGCCATCAGAGTGCTGGGATGTGCCATGATGATAATTGAACTAGTACCAAAAAGGAAACTTTCAGATTTTCAGTACACCTGAATAGAACTCATTCACATCCAAATTAATAATACCAATCAAAATATTGGTAATAAAAATGCAAATCCACTTAAGATCTAAGGTTATTTTTGCATTTTTTGAGTTGGATATTTCTCTTCTAGCAGAATCTGCTGCTAAGGCTGCTTATTTTTAAAGCAAAAAATGAGAAAGCTTTTGAAAACCTGAGAAGAGAATTCTTCAAAAGCATGCTTGTTTTCTCAAGTAAAAAAAAAAAAAAAGAAAACATGAACTGCTCTCACTTTCCTCTAGCGAAAAGGCTACTTCCCTTTCAACATGGTGCTGTGCACATTGGTGCAGTTGCATCTGTATGCAAAGTGGGTGGGTCTGACGTCACCATCCCCAGAACAGAAGAGTCAAAGAATGCTTTGGATTAGCAGGGACCTTAAAGACCATCTAGTTCCAACCCCTCCGCCATGGGCAGGGACACCTTTCAAAAGACCAGATTACTCAGAGTGCCATCCAACCCAGCCATGAACTCTTCCAGGGATGGGGCATCCACAGCTTCTCTGGGCAGCCTGTTCAGTGCCTCATTACTCTCACAGTAAAGAATTTCTTCCTAATATATAATCTAAAACTACTCTCTTTCAGTTTGAAGCCTTCCCCCCTTGTCCTGTCACTATCTGCCCTTGTAAAAACTCCCTCTCCAGCTTCCTTGTGGGCTGGAAGGCTGCTCTCAAGTATCCCTGGAGCCTTCTCTTCTCCAGGCTGAACAACCCCAGCTCTCTCTGCCTGTCTTTATAGGAGAGGTGTTCCATCCCTCGGAATGGATGTTTTTTGTGGCCCTCCTTTGAACTCAATCCAACAGGTCCACATTCTATTATGTTGGGAAGCCCCAGAGTTGGACACAGTACTCTAGGTGCGGTCTCAGTAGGGCAGAGTAGAGGGGCAGAATCACCTCCCTAAAAGTGATGATCCTACTTCTTTTTTTGATACAGCCCAGGATATAGTTGATCAGCCCAGGATATGACTGGCAAGAAGGTAGAAAAGTAATTTTAAGCAGCATTGCAGATCAGCTGACAAAAGATCCAAGACCTCAGGAATGGAAGAAGAATCCCTGTCAGCTCCAGTCATCAATTTCAGAATCTCCTCTGCCATCTATTTTTGAAAGTCAGTTTCCAAGGGTGAGGTGCATGGGTGCAACTAACAGCCTTATAAACCGGTCAGTATCATATCTGTCTTTCCA
Source organism: Neodrepanis coruscans (assembly GCA_013400695.1). NCBI lineage: Eukaryota > Metazoa > Chordata > Aves > Passeriformes > Philepittidae > Neodrepanis > Neodrepanis coruscans. The sequence goes on from VYZS01037974.1 coordinate 58,582, forward strand.
GGATAGATGTGAAGGAGTAGAAGGCTGCCAGGCTCAGAGCTCACCTGCTCCAGGCAGTGAATAGCTGCAACATCGGTGCTGAGATTTGTACCTGATTGTGTGGGACACAGAAGCCTGAAACTCGTTAATCCACACACTGAGCTCAAGGATTTAATGTATAGTGTATATACAGCTGGAAACTTACTTTCAAGGAAGTTATAGGGTTTAGTCTTTAAAAATATAGAGAGACGTCTCCTTCACTGAGGGATAATGTGGTAGTTTTTACCACAAATTCAGCGGTTTTGGACCAGAGACTCTGAGAGAAGTCACAAACACACCCCAAAATGAAGAAAACACACAAATATCACAGTTTATTTCGCATACACACAATGACCCAACAATTAAAATGCAAACAGACAAACAAATTAAGTTTCCTAGGGCCCGTCTTTGAGGTGAGGACGCTCTGGAGAGAGTGCTTGTCTCTCTCTGGGCCCCGCCGAGAGACTCCGGGGTAATTAGAAGGAAGCACGTGGTCTGA
>VYZS01037975.1:8376-27361 GCA_013400695.1 Neodrepanis coruscans
CGCGGCCCCGGGCGCGCCCCCGGCCCGCAGCCCGCATGCGGTCCTGGGCACGCCCCCAGTCCGCGGCCCGCATGGCAGGAAAAAAGACCCATTTTACTTTCGTTTTTTACCCTACGACAATATATTAAGACAGATTTTTGTGCCCACATTTCTGGACAAATTCCACTCTTAATCATTGTCATTGTTACATTATTTCACAGAACAAAAAGATACCTCTGTTTCAGCATATGTAAAATAAAAAGAGATTGTCCCACAACTCCACAGTGTGCCTGAGTACAGTCTGAATAGGAACTGAATGATGAAAAAGACTGTGAAAAGAAGGAATATTATCTGTCATACACTGTCATATTGCACATTAGATATTAATGTTTGTTAGCATGTAGATGGTACTCTGATCTATAAGGTGTTGAATGTCTATTCTGTCCTCAGAATCTTCCAAAGAAATCCTGGGCCCCACTACTTCTGCATTGTCTTTTAGAGGTTGCGTTAGTTGGTTCTCTCAAGAGAAATTAGGTAAAATGCTCATATCCTTGTTATGATTGCTAGATTGTGGGTTCCTGTTAGATTGTATCTCCCACCACCTAGCAGTTATATTTTTAAAGCCCATTAGCACTAGAATATCATCTTGTAAAACCTCTGTTCTTAGACCAGTTTATGTAACTAAATCAAAGTATATTACAGCCCTAACTTCACAGCTCTCACAACGCAAGAATTCTTTAAGGCTCTATTAATTAAACTGCAAAAAATGTCAGTGTACCATGGCCAATTAGATGGTATTGTTCAACATTGTAACCAAGTATTGAAGGGAATTCTGACAACATGCACAGTCCAGACACCAGACAATGTTCCCCTTTGAAATCCCTTGAGCATCACTCAGTTTTTTAACTCTGCAGTGGCTGCATGGCCAGCAGTCAGCCCTGCAGCACCTTGGGACTGGCTGAAGGAAAGTTGCAACCTTCTGTTCCCCAAATTGTTGTCTTGTAGTTTGTGAAATGAACAGATAGCTCAAAAGCATGGCTTAGCTGCCTCAGAGAATCAAGAGAAAATGCAGTAATAACAGAAGAAACATTACAGTGCAGGAAGGAGTTAAGATCCACCTTTTGTCTGTTCTTCAGGACTAAAGATCATGACTCCATTGTCAGGGGTGGACTTCGTAATCCAGAATGGACAGAGTAACGAGCATCCAATGTAGTTTACTGGATATACCCTTCAAGTTAGCCATATGGCTATGCTATGTATTTGTATTACAGCTTGGCTACATCAGCTACTCCTACTAGTCACTTCCTGGGAGCAAAACTGCAAGAAACTCTTTGGTTATAAAACTGCTTCAGAAAATGCAGTGTTCTGAAAATAATCATCTGTGTACGTTTAATAGTCCATAAATTCAGACCTTCAAAAGAAATCAACCTTTGGGATTGTGACATAATTTACATTACCACAGAAGATGGGCAATAACCCCTCACACCAAAGCTGTTTCCTCAGGATGTTACTAAAAATGCTCCATTGGCATGAGTCTGCTTTACACAAAATTCAGGATAGGAAGCAGCACCTTATCTTTCCTAAGCCAAACACAAGCCAGAAAAATCTAACCTGGATGTTGCACTTTTTCTCATTCGTATGATTTGGTAGGATTCCCTCAAATATTCTATCCACTGCTAACTGTTCTGTTAGCAGAACTGAGAGGAGACCACACCTATAGACTTAGTATAAAGCAGGGTAGCAGTCTGTGTGGATGTGGCATGCACAGAAAGAACTTCCGTCCCCTGGACTCCTGGACATGCTCAAAACAGCCTTACACCTGCTCTAATATCACCACATTCATGCAATACCACAAGTCTGGCACTGCTGGACCATAGCCTCTTGAGTATACCTAATGCTTTAGGTCAAACTCCTATAGCACTGCAAAAAAAAAGAACATCTACTTCATGCCTTATGCATGCTTAGATGGACTCTCACAAGGTGCTACATCCTATGACCTTCACCTGGATATGGTTCATTTTCTGTGTAACCAAGCTAAGAATAGAAAGGTCTTTTGTAATGAAGAAATGGTGTCTGTTTATAGAAAGCACTGAGAGATTTATTTATATATGGCTGATAGGCAGAAAAAGGAAGGTCTGCTTGAGGTTAGCCAGCAAATTAAGACAAAGTCCAAGTGAAAAATACCAGATGACAAGGCCTTTGTCTGCTTTCATGCATATTCTGACCTCTTGCTATTTATATACCCTTTTAAAAGGCTTCACAGCATTCTATGTAGAAAAGTATTTGAAACTCTCCCTTTGGCATTTTCCCTGACCATCCCTGCTCCAGTGACCATCTTCATCAAGTACAGAACTTAGATGCAACATGCTGTGATATCATAGTTTAAATGCATTAAAGACTCTTGTCAGGCTCTGAGGCTATGTCCCTCACTTAATTAAAATGGTTCAGCAGCTGTTTTATGGCACATAAGGCCAAGTGGCACAGCACAGTTTGTACAGAGAATGTTACCATGTAACATGTGTTACCAAAGATGGACAATGAAAAATACTCCCTAATGCATGATGATTGGAAACACAGCAGCAAGAATAAATATTACAAATGATGTTTCATTGAAATGATGTAACTTCATGAAGCAAAAGGAAACAAAAAAAAAAAATCCCCAACCCCCCCAAAAAACCCAAGTTGATGAAGCTACAATGGACATACATACAATCAAACAGAGCTATATAGTGAATCTCTCTCTCTCGTATATATGTGCATACTGCTGGACTCTCTTCCACCACCTAAAAAGGATGGCTTCATCCATACTGTCTCATAGTAACATTCACCGGTCCACATTATTCCCCAAGTGTGTCCAAGCATTGCCTAGTTAGCCTACTACTGCTGAAATACAATGGATTGTTATGCACCAGTGCTTCAATCTGTGTGCTCTCACTCTGCTTTCCGATTTCCCTGTAAAGTAGACATCTGAGATGTTGTAATATGATTTGATAAAGGGCCCAAATGTAGGAACTGGAAAAGAAACAGGCATATAGATACCGGAGGGACTATGGCCCAAGGCAGGAATTAACATGTGCCTGAATTCGACTACAAGCTGAAAATTGCATCCCCAGGGAAAACTGGTGGCTTATTCACCTCCTCTTTCTAGGCTGTATGTAGCCTTCTGAGTCTTCAACTACATAAGCAGTTGCTATTGCCCTTTCAATCTTGTTATCATGCAACATTGTGAAAATTATAAATCCTGAAGTGGAATACAGATTACAGGAGTCTGTGTTGGACTCCTCTCTTTTTTTCTTGTCTACAGGTCTAATAGGTCTTAAGATCTGAGACAAGAATATTATTGTTGACAAACAATGATATTTTTTCTCTTAGTCACTCATAGCTTCAGATTGTTCTGCCATGCATGCTCTCACCCTCAGAAAATTGCTCTGAGGTACGAAGCATAAGTGCTGTGAGAGTAAGTAAGAACTGAACAAAGTTGTAATCAAAATCATTATGGGAGACAGAAATATCAGAGTATCATATGAAATGCTATTCTTTCAAAAATTTCAGCTTTATAAAAGGTAAAGAACACAGAAGATTTTTTTTATTGTAAAAAACTGAAAAACACAACATATGAGTTACACATATCTGAAAGGTCGAGAACTTCTAAGGCTTTCTCCAGCATTATGTGCTGTCGAAGCCTTATTTGCAATACAGGAGAAACAAGACATACTTGGGAAAGGTTTATAAAGTGCCTAAATCACAGAGGAGACATCCTGCTGGAGCTTTTCAACATGGTGTTTTTCATTCTGAGAAAGTGAGTAATTTGTTGAAATCAAAGTGTTTTGCAGAAGCGCATGATTAGGCTGAATTCATCAAAAGCAGCATGGCAGGTTTCCAAAGGAAAGCCTCCTGGTTCCCAGATATGCCAGGTCGTCTGTCTACTGGGCTGCTACTCGACCTGTTTCTCCAGGTTCTTGGGACTTTCAGACTCCACAACAGACTGTCAGCAGCTTGCCAAACCTTGAACTACTTGATCAAAAAATCCATCCACTTCTGTTACAGGAACTTCTTATCACTATTTCAATTGGTTTGGGTTTTGTGATGATAATTTTCAAAGACATTAGAGTTTGAAACAGGAAGAAGCTAGAAGCCACTGTGCAGCTAGAAAGCTACAGTCTAATCACTGTTGCTGAAAAGTGGTGGCATGAATTGCATGACTGGAGGGCTGCCATCAACAGCTATAAATGGATCAGAAGGAACAGGCAAGGAAGAGGTGTTAGATATAATTAAGAAATTATTTACTGTGAGAGTGCTGAGGCACTGGAACAGGTTACCCAGAGCAGCTGAGGATGCCCCATCATAAGTGTTCAAGGCCAGGTTAGGTGAAGCTTTAAGCAACCCGATCTAGTGAAAAATGTCCCTGAAAATGGAACATTGGACTAAATCATCTTTTAAGGTCCCTTCCAACCCAGACCATTCCATGATTCTACATTTCATTGCATGTTTCACTAAATATATCTTAAACACTTTATAGGATTAATTTTTGCTCCACATACATGTGCATGCATGCCCTACAGTGATATTACAGATTGCTATGCCAGTAAGCTGTCTGAGAATAAGATGCAAAACCAGAACTCCCATCTTGCAAATAATTTCTCTCCTGATTTCTGGCAGTCATCTCACTGGATTCACAGTAGTCACAAAACTGTAGCCCTTAAAAAATATGTTTTGGTTTTTTTTTCTTCTTCACTGTAGAGATCACACACTGAAAAGAGCACTGGTGACTAAAACAATATTTCTTCAGCATCTATGTCAGCTGGTTACATGGAAGATGCTGCCTTGGTACAACTATCAAATAGCTGGGTTATTTTGGCAGATGACACTGAGATGTGTACAGGTCTATGCTGCCCCTGTCCTGGAGATTTTAACCTCTGTAATCCTGAGATGACAGAGCAGAACACATGCCATGGGTCAGCTGTTCAGTTTCATTATCTTAAATTGTCAGTGAACTATGCATGCTCCAAGGCATCAATTTTTAATTTCATATGGCTGAGGCAGAGGCCCTTTGTCTTTTCACCAGCCTGTTGATGTTTGGTGGTTAGCACAAGGAAAGGAGTGGTAACAATCAGTGGGAGGTTATAGTGGCTTACCTCACCTCAGTCCTTTACTCCATAAAGGACTCCATATGAGTCATAGAAAGTCAAAAGCCTCTACTTCCCTCAAATTTCTCAGCTACTGGGGGAAAAAAAGCCCTACTGACATTGAAAGGTCCAGCACAATGAATGGTTTCAAGATTAAGAGTAAAAAAGCTTATTCCAGAGTCATCCCACAAGTATCCTGCACAATTCAATGCAAGGTGCCTTAAGGAAAAGAAATGCAGTGTATAGCCACAAAGATGTAACAGGTGTACCTTAACATCATACTGTGCCTGATACTGTTTAAATAAAACTCTGCCACAAAGTAATTTATGCACAGTTTTGGTAATTTCAATGACTAAGTAGGGAAGAGGTATGCAATACAAGCAATATGAGCAACACAAAGAATGGAGGTTGAGTAAATTCTGTGGAACAAAATTCCGCTTGAAATTGTTAACCGAGCTTCAAGTACCAAGGCAGGAAGGCAGATGCAGTGCTGTGGAAAGAGTCTGGTTTACTGCAGAAGGCTTTTGTTTTATAGGGCAGGGATTCATAAACTAGTTATGAGGGAACCATCCCTTAAAAAGGTCTGATAGATCCTTTTGCATGGCAGGAGGAGGCTTTTGGGTAACTTTTGTGTATCACTGTGAAGTATCTTTGATATATGTATTTTTGGCACATTCTTTAACAGAGGGGGATATATTTTATACAGCTGCATCATTCTCTGTCTTCAGTGTGAATAAGTCTGTTACTGCCTTTGATACATTCATTTATGGCACCCTGATGTATCCTGCATTTTTACCTTCTTTTGCTAACTTCTGTGTACTCAGAAAAACATTTGACAAGGGAGAAAGCAGAGGATTTGTTCACTGAAGCCTTTGTTAAACAAATACAGTTATCATTGGTTCTCTTATCGCACAAATGAAAAGTAATATTTTAGAATACATTTACTAAATTCTTTGTTCTTTATTTGAAACCTTGTGAAGGCTGGTGAAGCGGCAGAAATTCAAGTAATAAAATTATCACAATGTTTGAAGAAGAGCACAAGTACAAGGCTCCAACTGGGTTCTGAGCAAGCTTCAAATCCTGCAGAGACAGAGGATATAAAAGATATGGAGAGCAATTTGACCAATATGACAAAAGAGAATTCCTGTCTTGCTTTGACTTGTCAAACTTACATGAATAAGGAACTTTACAAAGTAGTGTCTTCATTTTCTATTGGTAACATTAAAGGACAAAAGGCAAAAAAAGGTGTCATTCAAGATAAAAAAAGCTGAGGATCTGCTTGATGACTGTGCCAACCTATCAGGCTCTAAGCAAGACTAAAAAATAGCTAGAAACTTGTTCTCTACTGAGGTCTCTCTTAACTGTGAATGTGAAAGATTTCAGATATTCTTTTTTTAGGCAACTGCTTTCCCAAGAGTTCACATCTTCCACTGATGTAATTACAGTAGCAGTTTGCTGGTTTTCAGCGGATGGTGGTTCCTGGCTCTGATTTTCCACTTTTAAAAGCTGTGCTCAGATTTCTTCATCATTCTCCAGTACTTAACTTTTAAGACCAGATCTAAAAGCCAAACAGTAATGTAAATCTTGAATTTCTTATGTACAACAAAATGCTCAAGATGAAATAATGTTTGGTAGTTGAAAAAGAGGGGATAGAAACAGAGAAGGCCTTTTCGGAAGCAGAATGTGCTCTTCTTCCCAACTATTTTATTTCCATTTCATTTCAATGGCCATACTTAGGGATACACTAAAGTTCAAATTGTTATTCTGCACCTTTCTTTTATTATCATGCTTACAAAAAGCAAACTGTATACTACAGCTCTTTAAACTTCCAACTATAGGTTACTGAGTATATATTGCCTGTAAGCTGGTATGTTACAGACATAACTGTAGACTTTTTCTCAGATTCTAAGATCAACTGGAGACAGGACATCGAGTAAACTACTTGTATTTCCTGTCTATATGACAGAAAATAATTAGAGAAGAAATCTGACTGAGGATCTCTAAGTCATTAGAGGCCTTAAATAACTTGAAGCAATACCCAGGTTTGGGAAAATGTTTGCATTCAGCAGGATTCCCATAGAAGAATGTGTAAGTTTCGATGCCCTCTCCACTCTTCCTTCTACTCCTTAATCATCCTTATAATGTATTTTGCCTGTTTCTATATGTCCTTCAAACTGCTGCTGTGATCGATGACTCAGATGCTCTCAATCCAGAAACCAAAGTTCTCTTTAAGTAGTAGATAAATATTCTGTAGGTAATGCTGGAATTACTACAGATACAAATTGCTTTAGAGTAAGACCAGAGATTTTTATGAATAAAACACCTGAGACAGGAGTTAGAAGATCAGACTACATATTCAGAATGGCGGAATGATCACTTTCAGAAAGCAAAATACATGAACTGTCACATCAATACACAAAACTTTGAAATCCCACCGCATATACCAGCCACTTCCATGAAACAGCTTCTCACAGGAGAAAGTCCCTCGAGGTTCACTAGTCTTGCAGAAACTAAAATAGAGATCTCCCTGTGTCTTAGAACAAGCAGTACTTCACCTGCTTCGTAGTGAAATGCCAGGTGGATTGTGTGCTGGCAGACAGGTACTCCAGGCCAACTCTGGTCCTGATTTAAGGCACTGAAACCTCCTATAAAGTCATGCAAATAAGCTGAGAGAATTGCAAGAAATAAGCACTTAACTCATAACACTTAACCCATACCTAATTCAGTATCCGTATCGGGCAACCCTAAACCTTACTTCCTATCCATAAAATAAGATTTGCGTGAAGATAAGCACTTCCTCGTACTCTGCCACCTAACTTTTTTGAGTCTGCGACTCCAGATCTCTTTCCTGTTGAGTTTCTTTTGCTGTGGGCTTCACCTGTCTCCCACCGCTCCAAGCCCACCCCGGACGCGGCTGCGACCCCGGAGGCCTCGGGCAGGCGGCGGTGCGGGGCTGCCGCTAGCGGGTCTCGTAGGGGGAGCAGGGCCCGGGACGCGGGGGCCCCTCCGCACCACTGGTGGTGTAGACAGAGCGGAACAGAGGGCGCGGCCGGGAGGGGCCGGCAGAAAGTGCCTCCCTCCCTCAGCTGCTCTCTGACCTGCCGTCAGTGCTGCCCGGCTTCCCTCCTGCTCAACCTTCCCGAACACGGCGACGAGACGGCAAGGGCCGCCCCCCTCTCTCCTCCCCACCCCGGCCTCCCGCCGCCTGGCACCGCGAAGGCGGGGCGTCCCTGGCCGGGGGACGGTCACAGACGCCTGCTGCCCTTTTCTCCACGCCCTCCACCTGCTCGTCGCTTTTGTTTGGGAACGGGGGTGGGGGGGAGGCGCGCCCGTCCCTGCGTGTGGCGGGGAGGGGGCGGCCTGGGGGTCGCGGACCTTCCTGCCGGCGCCTTTGTCTGGCGGCCGGTCCGGGACCGCTTCTGCCTTGTCCCTCCATCTCCTCTTTCTTGGCCGGGGGATTGCGCTGTGGTCCTGCTGCTCCCGGGGAGGNCGGCGCCGTGCTGGTGGAACCGGGGCCCGTGCTGGTGGGGGTGGAGCAGCGGGCAGCCGAGGGCTACAAGCTGGTGGAGGTGCAGCTGACCGGCGGGGCTCCCTGGGGCTTCACCCTGAAGGGCGGACGGGAGCACGGAGAGCCCCTTATCATCACCAAGGTGAGCGGCGCCGGCGGGGCGGGGAGGTGGGTCCGGCCGGCTCCATTTTGCCGTGACAGCCCTCCCAGCGCGGCCGCCGCAGGTGCCGCCGGGCCGGCTCCTCCCGGCCGTGCCACGGGGCCCCCTGAGCTGCTGGGGAGCGCCGACCGCGGGGTGCGGGGCGCATCCCGGCAGCTCCGGGAGCAACAGGTTGCCGGGCGCAGGCAGCGTGGCGGCTCCGACCTGCCGCTTCTGGTCGCTGTTGCTGCCCGTTAAAACCCGGTGCCGTCGTTGCGGGCGCTGGTAACTGGCTGGGGGACCCGAAACCCTGTGCTGGGCTGTTTCCTCCCTCTTTTCCCTCCGGGCTCCTGGAGGGAAGGATATCGAGACTGAAACTCTCGGCTCCGAGGCTGAGTTTTCTCCGCTGCCGTTGCACTTGCAAATTCAAAGTAATTAGGGTGGCCTTTTGTATCTCCCTCCTTCTTTAAACAAAAAGGGCTTGGGGATAGTGATCAAATCCATGTTCCGAAGACGGGGGGAGGGGGACGTTCTTGAGTATATATGCACTTTGTAATTGCCTTTTTTTCCTCTCTTTTTTTTAAGTTCTTATATACTCGCAAGTTTAATCTCAGTGTATTGGACGTAAGTTAAAGAAATGCATTACGTTTTCTAGAAAATGTCTTTCATCTGAGTGTGTCTTGACTTAACCCCCATCCTCAGTAATTGTTGGGTTTTGCTGTGAAGACAGCTTTCATGTTGGACGGTGAAAGCACATTAAAATAGATCCATATGTAGTTGTGAAAAAGAAGTCCACATTAGCAAAGGACATTTTGCTCAAGATGCATAGGAAAGATACATGTAAGCTTTTGTCTCCAAGTCTTCTGGACTCTGCCTGTTCCCATTTTAAAAGTGCCAGAGAGTGTCAGGTCAACAAGTCCTTCTATATCCGCAGGAGAAATTCTTGTAATCTTATTTTTTCGGTTGGTTTCATTGTGATTTATCTAGTTGGTTCCCTTTTCCCACCCTTGAAACTATTGTGTTACAGACTTTCCAAGTTAGGACTTTTGAAACCATGTGTTTCTAGATGTCTTTCCTACTGCCGTTTTTCAAGAAACAACAATCAGTGTCAGAATATGTATCTGCCGAAAAACGACTGCCAGTCTGTTGGCCTCTTAGCAGTCCCCTGAATTGCAGAATAGTAAACTTGGGAGCATTTGAGGAAAGGAGAAAACAGCTACTTTACTGTGTATGTACTCGCTATTAAATGCCAATTCAAATAATTCTGCCTTTCTGGTAGTGGCTAATGAGTACTACATTTAAAGGCTGATCAGTGGTACTTACTCGTAATGTTACCTAGGTATTAAGTAAGAGGCTTAAGTATTTGTGGCATGAGGATGTGGCTGTGGTATGTGGAGAGAAGTGTCTGGGGCTGGGAACCTTGTAAACTGGGTCTGTTGCAAGGGAATAATTAGGTGGAACCACACAGCTGTGCTGCCGTGTGAAAGAGAAATCTGGATCCATAGATGCAGACCTGGGAATAAGAGACAACCTGAATCGTTGGATGTAAGTGGATAATACTATTTTTGAAACCAGGGACTGGTACTTGTGTCCCCGGGACTACAGTTATTTAGCTGGAAAATTTCCACCTTGATTTGGCCCACCCATCCTGGTGTTTGGTTGGGGGGTTTTTTTTGTACTGCTTCTAGCGGTGGAAAGTTACTGGGAAGAATAGTTACATACCGGGTGGTTAAAACAGTCCCTCCTTGCCGGAGATGTAAAGTTTTTCTCGGCAGAAGAGAGCCTTGAAACTTGAGTTCCCCCCTTCCTGAGTGGGGATTATTGGGCTGCCATGGATGAGGAGATGCCATTTCACCTGTGCTTCTCTCTCTGTGGCCTGTGCCCTCCCTTCTCAGGTAAGCTGGAGGTTGGTCAGTGGGCATCCAAGAAAACCCACTGGACCAAATCCTTGTGGAAAACCTCCTGGTTTTGTGGATTCAAACTGTGCTTAAGCATTAGCTGCCTATGAAGCTCTGTCTCATGCTAGTACAGGACTTCTCTGGGGAAATGAGGGTGGATGATGCCAACTGCCACTTTTTAAGGAGAGGAATGTGACAAGGTGTGAATGGATTGTCAGATAGCAGCTACTTAAGGGACATTTCTAAAATTCTCCTTTTTTACAGTCTCAAAAGCAAGATCAGCCTTTGAAGAAAGTTGCCCCTTTATGTAAATGCTGGGAAGTTTGTGGTGTAAATATTTCCTGCTTACTTTTGCATATATGACACAACTGCCAGAAAAGTAGCATCATAAAATACTGTAATTGAAAAATTTGTGAGCAGGCACTTTCTGTGAAACACATCTTGGGTGTTATTTTCTGTGGTTGTGTGGCCATTTCACTTGCTGATGGGAAAGGAAGATTTTTATTAAAGCTATCACAGGAAAAGTCCAGGGCCAGAAGAGCTGCAAATACTGTTAGGAAATTTATTGGCTGGAAATCTAGTCAGTTAAAACAAATGTCCGTTGATCCACCAATATACCAATAGTCAGAGAGGGGAAGGCATGCTAAAGAGGAGAAAATGTATCCAGCCTTAGCAGGGGGATAAGCGTGTGCTCAGCTGCTGGAATTTTCTTCCTGGTCATTGCAGGGGGGCTGCACTGAATGACCTTTAAAGGTCCCTTCCTACCGAAACCGTTCCATGATTGATGTTGTGAGGGAAGTGCTTTGCCCCGGGAGAGGTCAGTGCACAGTCACACTACGGGTGCCCAGCAGTGGGCCCAGCCGTGTGGCTTTCCCGTTTCACGGTGGTGTTTCTCTCTGTAACTGAGAGAAATTTTCTTGGAGAAATAGTCCTGAACCAGGTGGGCAGAATATCAAGTTCCCCTGCCAAGCACGAGCCTTTTCATTTTTTTTCCGCTTTCCTTTTTTGTTATTGCTGCAATAGGCACAGATTAAAACGGTGCATGATACAGCTTGCTCGATCTTTAAACATAGCTGGTCTTCTACAACTTGCCCCACCCACGTGCAAATGGTGTTGCTAATATTTGAGAAAAAAGTCTTTTGGTGTTGTCGATTTGTTGCATACTATTCTTTTTTAATGTCCCTTAAAAAAATGCTTTACATTTTTCCTGATCTCTGCATGTGTGTTTGATAACATTCCAAAAAAAATTGCCCAAAGGCAGGTTGTTCTTGCCTAATTTGACGTCTTGAAAGAAAGGACTTGTTTTTTATAGCAACATGTGTATTTCAACAGAAGGTGAAATGAGAATTTGAAGACTTTAATTAGAAGTCTCATAAGCTTCAGTCTGTGTTTTCCACTTTTTAAAGAAAAAACCTCTGAAGAGATCAATCTTACTGGAAATAATGAAAATGAAAAGTCAAAGTGCTCAAGTGTGGATCTTGTGAAAGTCTCCTGTAGCTGTATTATCTTGATTACTTTTACTTTAAAAGGGCTTTTATCTGAGATTCCAAACTTGTAGTGTCAATCATAGTATTGATTGTGGGTGGTGCATAGACATTCATTTCACTTCCTGTACTAACAATGTCCTTAGGAACTTAGAAGTTGTTCTGCAGTCAACCTTATCTATATTAAATATGAAAACATTCTAGTTTATGCATTTCAAGAAAGATTGATGTATCATTTAACTAAATTTCTCTTTAGTATCAGCTTTACAAGAGCCTACAGCTATACCTCCTCAAGCAGTGATCTCATTGCAGTCTAATCAAGGCTGGGCTTGGCTGGTATTTCAGCAAGATTTCCAAGTGAAACCTGGACTGTTGCAAGAAGTTTTGTTGTTGATTTAGTAGATAGAGCTCTTGTCTCCTGAATCAATGCTGAATTCATGCCCCAGCTGGAGGTGGTGTCTTTTAAAAGGGGGTATCAGACAGACTCTGAACTTTTATTTTCTTTATCCCACTGCACTTTCCTGATGTGCTTCTACTTGTGACTAAGTGTGAATTGTTATTTGTTTAACCCAAGAGCTATTTAAATTGTATAAAGAAATGCTCCTCTATTAATTGGCTGCAAAACTTCTCCGTGTGACTTTTATTAATTTATTATTTCAGTAGTAAATGAAGTGATTACTGCTTTCATTAGGTAATTCTCTAGTCTTTGACCTTAAACATATAACTAAAAGAAATTACTTGCATTGCTATACTGCACCAGTATTGGGGGGGGGTGTGGGAGAAGCTTTAATGGTGCTGTATACAAATGAATAAAAAAAGACATTTTCAAATATGAATACCAGTTGCCTCCCTCAAGTTCAGTGTTTTAGGTGAGCTGCCTTGCTTGTAGACATTAACAATTCTTAAACTTGGCTGTAAAACTCGATGTCCAGAAACCCAGCATTTAGCAGTAATCCTGTGCGATGACTGACTGCTTCATTGTAAGTGCAGTCATTCATGTAAACAGCTGATTTATAAGTTATTGGGAGCCATTGTACTGTGGCCAGAAACGAATTCTAGTCTAGATCACCATATCCCAGCAAATTCCATTCACTTCCTTCAGTTTTGGAAAGATAATATATGAAGGACTATTCCTTCTGTTTTGTTTTCTATCCATCTTCTCTTGGTAATCACACCCAAGTGAAATTACTGCCCTGTATGAGTCAGAATGTGAACAGGTATCTTAATGAGCAATTTTAAAAGAATGTATCTTTTGAAATGTTTATTCAGCTTCTTATCTTAAAAGAGGGTTTTATGGTCTGAGGTGAATCTCTGTGTTAAATTTGATAGTTGATAAATAATGGGAAACATGTATGCATTAGAATGAATGTTTTAGGACTGAAATAGCATCATGTAGCTATTTATCTATTTTCCCTTCCCAAATATGTTAAAAATTGGGCTTTTTTTGTATGGTATGGAAGCTGTTCTAGGTGGTGTTTACCTTCGAGTCTGGTTTTTAGATCCTGGGTCTGTTATTGGAAGAGGGGAGTTGGTTTGCTTTGATACAGTAAGATCTTGCTGGTTTTTACTTTGGTAAGCTGTTTGATGGTGGGAATGCTCTCCGTTTTAGTGCTTTAATGGTTGTTGGATGACCTCTTTATTATGACTGTTAATTTACTGGCAGGATGGATCCCAGCACTCTCATATATGGTGTAAATGGTCTGGCTGTGGAAGTCTGCAGTTTAAGAGGTTGGACTTTGAGGTTTGTTTGTTTTTGCAAGAGCTTTAACAGCTGAAATGCCACCAAAAATTATATTTAAAGGCTGTCTTGGATATTGCTACATGTGGTCTAAAGACTGTGTAAGGAGTTGAAATAAAAGGGTGGATTAAAGACTTGTGACTCAAGAAGTTTCAATTCAGTTGAGTTACGTGCTTAGCAGTCAACATGAAAATGTAAGAAATGTGTGTGTGTGCCCTTGCAGTGTTGAAACTGCATCTTCCTTTGTGCAATTCACACTATGTTTCAGGACAAAAATCTTCCAGAGGAGTCAGAATGCTTGTGTTTAAAACCAGAACTCAGAAACTTTGTTACAACAAGGGAACTTCTAACTTTTGGGAATACTGATTGCTTCCAAATGGTTTGTTTTTCTCCTCTGCATTTCCCCCTTTCAGCTACTTGGGAAAAAACTGTCGAATTTATCACGATTTAAAAAGAAAACACAAACAAAAGCATCCATGTTTATGGAGTCTGCCAGAGGAATTAGTGTTCTGTGGGATCGCTTTTACTGTGATAGGAGTTGGACAGTAGGACAGTTGGATTGTTTGAATGTTCATTAATTTGGTCTATTTAAAGGTCAATTTAAACTTCTCTGGTTGTTAGTGAATGCATATGTTAGTTGATCCTTTTCAGTATAAATTTTGGATACTACCATACGCCTTGGTGTAAAAGTAAAATATCTGCAGGAGACCTCTAGTTATTTTTTGCTTTGTCAGAGGTTTGCCATTAATGCCATTTATAACCTAGATATCCATCATGTTTGTGGTTTTGCTTGTTTCCTTCTTGAGGGGGAAAAACAGTGTGAGTATGTGTAGTGTTTATGCATATGTTGCATATGCTTTACTCAATAGACTCTACGTACATTTTTTCTGCAGACCTTGATTCATTGTATGTTCTCACTCTTAATGAATATTTAAAGTAGGGGAATGTGGAAAGAATAAGGTTAATGGGAAGTGAAACGTGGTCATGAATAGATTGGAGGAAACAAGTTTTTAGTAGTAAAACTGTCACCCTAACCCAATCAAATATTGTATCACATAATATGAGCTTCTTTCTTCTTGAGAAGAGAGCTTTGGATTTAGTCTTTGTATGCATGTGGAATCTATCCATAGAATACCTAATATGTAAATGGATCTAGTTCTGTGGGTCAGTTTATTACAGAAGTTTGAGGCAGGTCCAAGCCATTAAGCAGATTTTTTACTTGCTGTGCGTGTGAGAGATACAGTGGATAAGGGTTTCACAGAGTTAAACTAAAAATTGATGCAGAGACTTCATCCATTTACTCTACACAGACTTACTTTCTACTGTCTGTTTTGAACCTATTTATTGAAAGGTCAGTTGAACGTTTTTTAATATATGCATAAAGAAAAATATTGATGCCTCTCTGCAAAACAACATAATTCTGGACTTTTCATTTTTAAGGGTTTTTTTTGGGGTGGGGAGGGGGGAGTTGTTTGCTTATCTTTAAAATGAGAAACAACCTTGGGAGCTTTCTAATTCCACATAGCATAATATTTTCAACTTCTTCAACATTATTCAGGAGGTATGCTGTGCTCTCCTCCCAGAGAATATTATCACCTCTCTGTGGTGAATTATTAGGAGTTGTAATTTTTGTACTACTTATAACTTTGCAGATATCTCCAGTATACAGGCAAGATGAAATGTAAGGTTTGTGAATGGATAACTGAATGATTTATGCTTAAATGCATTCATTCAGTGATAGGAAAAGTCTACAAAGGCTTGAACTGGAATCAGTTTTGAAAATACAACTTGATGGTCTTGGGCATGTGTTTGTGTCCTCCACACAGGCTTTGCCAAGCAGCAGACTTTTGGTGATGTTCACCTGGTCTTAAGCTGAATGTTTAATAGACGTTGATACTTTTGGAAAGTGGTTTGTAGTTTTTAAATTAAACAGGACTTAAGTGCTCCAAGTTGCTTTCTGAAGGTGCCTACCATTTGCTGTGAATTGTGTGAGAAGCTGAGGAAACCCATGGTTCCTCAACACATACCTTGATGCTTACGTAGGTCCCTGTAGTAAGGACCTACTAATCTTACTATTAAGATTATTGTCTCTGTATTTGCAGTGTGTGTGGCCATACCTAAACTGTTCGAAAATCTTTTATTTCTCTGATTGATACCTGAAAGTTTCAAAAATTCTTTGTATCTCAGATTCTTTCTGAACGTAGCTTTTCAGTTTGATTTATTAAGCTAATCAGGATAGAATTGTAACCTACCAAGGACCAACAATATTTGTTAAGAGAGATCTTCTTTCCCCTCCCTATGAATTAATACAGTATCAGTATTCAGTCTCTAATTCTGGGCATTCTTGGTAAGCACAGGTCTCTTATCACAAAGTTAAGAGCACGGAATCTGCAATTTAACAAGTTATTTTGAGGTCTTTTTAGTGGCCTGTGTGTGTACCTGACAGTCTCTGTAGTGTGCTGAAGTCCTCCAGGCAGAAAGAACCGACTGTTTCAAAATGCTGGAAATGCAGCAAGTTGCATATTTGAGAAACTGAATAGCTTTTGTCAGGTACACAATCCTTGGGTTGACTCTTAAAGTAGAAACAGATGGAGTTGAGTGTTTGATGATAGAAAAGAGGTGGGTTTTTTTCAAAGTTCCTCTGAACCCTGATGAAATGCCAAAATCAACTGAAAGCTTTGAATTGTTTAGTCAAAAAGCTCAGTAGCATTGGCACTGAAGGGCACATCTCACATCCTGTGTCCCTGTACTTCTCCCTGTACCTCACCTCATACAGAAAGGGAGATTTCCCCTCTGCCACCAGCCCTGCTCTCTCCGTGCTTTAAGTCTCTCCATTTCTGACTTGTTCGGTTCTTTGAAATGTTTAAATTCATCTTAACTTAGCCACATCTAAAAACTGATATATGAGTTATGAAATATGTTGTCATGTTTCTTAGATATGGATTTTCTGAAGAACTCTACATCCTTCAAGAATCTCATCACTAAGTAAAGTGGCCTGTTTTTCAAGGGTGATACAAAGGGCAAAGAAGTCTAAAAGTTGAAAAAAAGAAGTCTGAAAGTTGGAAATAGGTAACAAAATAGGGAACTCTCCTGCTCTGTGTGAGAGGCTCTATCCCTTTGCATAGCTAGTGGTAACACTCTGGTTCCATCTATTCTTGCAGTCATTTTTCTAGCTGAATGACCTTTTTGGAGGAAGATGGATCATGATCAAGGGTGCTCTTGTTTTTCTGATGGCAGGTGGCCTTATTGGATCCTTTCTTTGCTCCAGGCTCTTAGCTGTTCTGTCCATCACGTTTCTGAGACCATTTCTGTACTCGATGCTCTAGACCTTCGCTGTGCATTTATGTCATTTACAACAACTGGGTTCTAGTTATAGCAGAGACAGTTATCTCTGAGCAGTTTGGCTTAGAGTCTAAGAATGCTTTTGCAGATGTGTGAAGGTGAATTCAGTTTGGTTTTGTTGAAATAGTAGCATAACCCAGAGAAACTAAGACAGAGCTTGCTATTTTAATGGAAACACATGAGCTTCATTCTGAGCTATGCTCTGTTGGGTTTTTTTAAATGGAAAAAGATCAAAGTGCTAGTGAAACTTAAAACAAAATCCAGAGCCTTTTAAAATGGCCAGATATTTTAGAGTGACAAGTCCTTCATCCTCAGTCCTTCTGTTATATTCTCTTGGTAGTGGACTTGCAGTCAAGTCTGAATAGCTGAAGGAGAGAGGGATCTCTCCATGGGAAGCATGAAAGAACAGTGAATTTGTTCAGAAGTGATGCACAGGTACCTACTGCTGTACTCAAAGTGGCAGTTTCAGTACTTTTCCTCATCAGTAAAATACATGATTGTTCTCAAAATCCCTTCACAAAACTATGCAAACAGATTATTTTGGATTTTTTTTCTCTGTTGAGATAAAACATACTTTGTTTTACACTTGCTTTGAAAGCTTCCAACATAAACTATTAAACAATGCAGTGTCTCCCAGTTTTCCAAGTACATGTGAACTAGTCAGCATTCTTTAGGAAAGAAGCCTCTGATTTCATTCAGTGAATACTGTCAAAAGTTATGTTGGGGGGTAGCAATACTTTATTTGGAAGCTGCAAATTCTTCAGTAAAATATTGTAATATTTTGGGATAGTATCATAGAAACATGAGCTAATGGTAAGGAAGTGAAATGCTTCCTACACAGTGTCAGTTAGTCATCATTGAGTTAATTTTCTTAAACAAATGACATGCAAAAATGGGTTTGTGGGTGTTTAGCTGGCTGATATCTGATGTAGTGAATTATCCAACTCCTGATGAGTATTTGGATTCTGGATAACATGATAATTACAGTATTGTAAATTGCTGTATTTCATCTACAAAAAAACATTTTGTTGATCCAGAAGAATGGCGGACATTAGATTTTCATTAGATGCATTTGCAGTTGTCTCTTTTTTAAAGGGAATAGCATAACATCCATTTCATAGCCATTCATTTAAATAAATGTGTAAACATACTGTGTTGACATAAAATAGTGACTTGTTGGGTGTTTATAGGTGGAAAGAATTTTAAGATAGCAGGGAAAACTTGAAGCTTTATGTATCTGTAAAATACAGTGTTTGGAATAGTTAAGATTTAAGAGAACTGTATACTTTAAAAATCAGCTCTTATAAACAGTTTATAATCTGTTTCTTATGCAACTATTTTAATTAAATGCCTTCCATTTCTTAATACAAAATCTCCTGTAAAATTAAAAGATAGTATCTTGTTCTGAGGCTGTAAAATGCAATATAAATACTGGATTCTTTCAATTGCAATAATAGAATGCTATTTCTACTTCCAAAAAATTCTTAGAACACAGCTTTTAAGCTCCAAGGTAGTTTTTTTCCCTTTTAAATTATGTGTTCTTAGTATGTGCAAGTACTTTTGTGTTTAATGTTCTTTTTTCTTTCCGCTATTCTGTAAAAGGTGAAACCCAGCAATTTGCTCCCCTGCTTATAAAACAGAAATTACAGTGATATATTAGTAAAATAACTTTTTTCCTATAGTCTTTACCTTCTGGGAGCTTGATGTTTTTCCTGTCTGCTGGGGAAGATTGCTATCAAGAGCAGGGCTGCGCCTTTCCTGATTCTCCCCC
>VYZS01037986.1:2398-13256 GCA_013400695.1 Neodrepanis coruscans
AAAAAAAAAAGAAAAAAAGAAAGATAATTCATAGACTCCCCTTTCACTTTAAGAAATATGATGAATACAAAACCTAGGAAGATTTTGGAAGAGGGAGTAAACAAAGGGGCTCTTCTCCTGCTGCCCTGTGCCACAGAGCAAATGGTAAAGCCCAGACTTAAGGAGGACCAAAAGGCCTCTGTCAGGCTACAGGAAGGTTGGGGCATCCGTGGGAGGTTGAGGAGTCCATTTCAGAAAAGGAAGATAGAAAAAAGACCTTAAGAACGGACACTGATGGTTAGATCCAGCCTGACTCGAGCCCTGCTTCCTTGTCACGTCCCTTACAGTGGGCAGCAGCAAAATCTAGGGAAGAAGTAATTAGCATTTCAACCTACTTTTCTCCCAGCTATGATTATTAAATTACATAATCTACTCTTTCACAGAAGCCGTTAAATAACAGATCATTCTTGCAATCCTTTCATTTTTGTCTTACACAAACATACCTTACTTGAGACAGTGATTGCAGTGAGAAGCAACCGAAAAAACACTTGCCAAGTTTGTTATTAAGAGTAACACAGGTGTTCACTTTTACCCTTTTGCACTACTACCACAGTTACACATTTGTTTAGAAATAGATTCTTTCCTTGACAGGATAAAGTAAACCTCTTCTGATAATGTGAAGTGATCTGACAGATACTGAGCTCTCTGCTGCTTTGGCCATGGGGATGCACTACTGGACCACTGCAGTAGTCAGCCCCCAGGTTTTCAGCCACCCAGAGTCCCACACCTCATGGAGTAGTCCAGAAGGATGCCAGAATCTGCTCAGGATGGGTACCAAGTGTTGCTGTTTCATGAAGAACAGCTTTTGCTGGCAAGTTTTAGCCCGAGCAACAGGTGAGCAGGCTGATTTTATCATCCACCACTCCATTATACTTCATAGAACTATTTTTATTTCTTCAATGTATTAATTCTCCCACCCATTTTTTGAAGCACAGAGCCACAACTCGACTTTACTTTCTGTAAAGACATTCAGAAATGTTACATGTGTTCATAAGGGCCTGTTATTTATAAAACATGAAAAAAATTGCCTGGTAACAAGAGCTATTCACTGTGGCATTTTCTGTATTATTATTGAAGTCCTCCTGAATGTTTAGATGATTCAATATCCTTAAATACCTGATTGTAATGATTTACAATGATAAATCTATGTTCAAAATAAGCCAGGCGCAAGGTTTTATAAACATGTTTAAGTCACAAGTTGAAGTGACTTTAGACTGACTAAGCCTTTATTAAAATACAACAGTAAATCAACAAGTAAATTGTTGATGGATTATTTAATTTTATTTTAGAGGTCATACCTTAAGATATTTAAATCTTCCATTTATCACCAACCCCAACAAAAGAATAAATTTAGGTACACCTAGCTCTTTGCAATGAAAGTTGTTATTCTAACTGATAATTTAAGTAAGAGGATAATATGTTGTCCCAAACGAAAAGACAGTGGTTTTAAGAATTCACAGGACAGTACTTACACATGAGAGCTATGGCTTTACGACACTGTTACTGAAGACAGATGGAAATACTAATGACATCTAAGGTGGTGGAGCTTTTACTCCTAATTTCAATGTGGTCAGATTTTTATACCAGGAGTATGATCAAGAACAAACCCTATTACCTAACTCAGTGGAGTTGCAAAACTCCATGGAATGACTGGTCTTCTTGTTTGTCCCAGCAGGCAGGTTTCTGAAGCTCTGAACAGGTATGTGCAGAGCCACCAGGCACTGGAGAGCAGCACATACCCACAAATGTTGCTGTCTACATTAGCATCTCACCCAGCTTAAAATTAGCTCCACACAAATGACAGCACAAAGAAACAATACAGGGTAGTTTGGATGGTAAATATTTACAGACTGCCAACTTGGATTGCAGCAGCCTTAACTTTGCTACTGAGTTAAACACAGTTGATTCAGAGTCATGAAGGCATAAAATTGATTTACTTAATGTATAATAAGTGTTCATTCTTTATCAGGTAAACAGACATGAGAATATACTTCCTGCCCCTCCTCCCCCCAAATGTAAATATCTAAGAGAACATTCAGAAAATAAACTTGCTCCTTAAAAATCACCACAAGGGCAATTTTTTATTTTTACCAGCTCTGTCAGAGCAAGCAGACACACAGGCATATTTGAAATCCAATAGGCAGAAAGCAATGTTTTTTTTAAACTGGTCTTCATGGTTGCCTGTGGCATTAATTCCAACATTTTGATTCTTACAGTTTTATAGGACACTGTGAGATTATACTCCTGCTAAAATATGTAAACATGATTTATTTACTTTTTCTATCAAATACTATATTTGCACAATCAGTTTAAATTCTTTACCCATTTTACAATCAACTAAGGATCACCATATCTAGCTGCAAGTATACAGAAGAAAAAGAAGACATGCAAATACATATATACACACAATATATGCATGAAGTATTTCAAATATACAACTTGCAAAATACTTTGCTTTTCCACCATGCTTTATCTCATCTATGTGTTTGTAGCTCCTTCCCAAGGTTGTTCTTTTAGAGCTAGGACACCTGATTTTATTACAAGTGTCATTATTTTGTCTACTAATTAAAGTTCCTCGACTCTTGCTTTTATATAACTTACAGTCTGCTATAAAAAGAAGTTTCCTGGACTCAAAAGGTAAATGCAAATTATTTAATTATGAAATTCCAAGCCAGAAAAGAAATTGCAGAAGATCTTTTACAAGTCCTGTTGTCCTGGTTTTGTCTGTGATAGAATAAATTTTCATCTTAGACATCTGTTAATGAGAGATCTGATAGACTTTTAATTGTCCTTCCATATTTATCCTTAGCCATAATTTTTTAAAAAATATTCTACTCCAACTGCCCCAAATCACAAATGTCCTAATTACAGAGTTAATCACTATGTGGGTATAAACAAAGCTTTTAACCCTCTATGTCATTTCTGATGGACTGTTAATAATGAATCATTTGAAGCAGCTGTCCAGAGCACAAATAACACCTCAGGCCACAAGAAGTAAGGAAAGAGACAAACCTACAAGGCAGGGGAGTGTTTCCTTTCATATCAATGACTCAGTTGTGATAACTCTCCCTCCAGGGAGCCATTAACACCTTCATATTCAGCTGGAGGGGTCCTCTCTCCTAATGGACCAATAATGGACCCAACTGCACGGGCATAAAAGGCAGTTACAATGACCTCGACTATCAAAGATTCCAAAAATATACCATGACTCACAGAGTTAAACCACACACTGTGAAATTCCCTGTCTTGGGGGTGGTACTGGGCATTCCCACCTGAACCTGAGCATATATAATCTTCAGTTTTTGGGGCCACTGGTACCACTCATCAGATCCAGAGAAGGAACAGAACTTCACCAGGGCTGTGACTGCCACTCTTGACAAGACAGTGATCATTATTTTGACAGAACTGTGACCATCATACTGACCAACAGGTTTTCTTCCCTTCTCCTTTGCACCCAGGGAACCCTGTGGTGCTCAGCACAGGAGCTAATGAGCACTTCTTGTCCTAAGGTGCTGGGTAATACTCTGTCGTTGTAGGTTAAAACTAGTTTTTCTTTGTATCACTGTATGTGTTATCTTATTAGTAAATTGTAACTCTGACTTGTAATCTGTCTTAAATTTGGTTCATTTCTCCACTGGTTTACTTTTAAATCAGCATAAGAAACTACAGAATAAAAACCAAAGCTTCCACAGTTTACAGAGCTGCTGTATATGCTGCTCCTTCTCCTAAAAGCTGCAAGGGGTTTAGCTATAATTTTAGAGAAGACACACAATTGCAAGTGTACAATTGAAAAGCATTACTTACAGGGCAATACAAAAATATAAAGACAGAATAAAATTGAAGGAGGAGTAAGTCACATTGATAAATCTGCATTATCTCTTCTTTTTAGCATGTTTCAGAAGGTGCCACTTCTTCTAACACATACATAAAACCCCTGTGTAATTGAGAAACTCGCTACCAGAATCCTTGCTAATGTTACATTATCAGCCTTCTCTTCTACATGGTGACCAAATACAAGCTACTTGGAAATGCAAGCAAGATCATTGCCCCTCTTAAGTTGTGATTTTTTTTTCTTATCTACTCATTAAAGTGCAACTTTTTAAAGAAACTATGTGTCTACTTTTGTAAATCTCCATGGCCTATCCTTCATTCCTCGGGAGCATACATTTTACAGTTGCTCCCTTTGGTTCCTAATCAAAGCAACACCTTGATTCCTTTTCAGGCTACAAAGCACACTTTTAAGTTTCTACTTTCTGGATCAACTACAGACAACAGGATTCCAAGAGCAAAGCAGATGAACTCTTGCAGTATGGGATAGCTACTTGGTGTGATCCTCTCTCAGGAGGATCTAGTTTTAAACCTAGATCTCAAAATTTGACATCTAGACTAACTTTTCCCTCAAATCCGGACATAATTGTTTTATATCTTATGCTAGTCAACCTCACTGCTAATGACAAAGGATTTCTAAAAGATATAGTTTGCAATGAATGTACAATTAAAAAGCTGAAATATACATGACATTAGACTCCTTCATTAAGGACTTAAAATAGAATAACTTTTGTAGTTGGGCCCTGTGTCACTCTGGCACCCCATTTTCACATCAAGAGAAAACGCTGACTCAAAGAGTCCAGGAGACAAAAAACACTAACCTTCTGAAATAGGTAACCTTTGCAATCACACTTCAAATTAACTCAATCCTCAGAATGCACTTTTCGCTGCTGGTTTGGAATGGGTGCAGAACTAGACAGTTTCTCTGCTGTCATTTCTCTGTGCTCTGGCCACGACCTGCCGAGAAACACAGTGCAGCTGGTGACACCCTTCCTTTGGCTGTATCCTTCTAAGGCTCCCAAGAGCCTGACTCCAGGGGAGAGTAAGCCATGACAGTCCTTCAAACCTCTCTCTTCCCCCTTCAACTGGAGGAGTAAAGGTTCCCCTGACACAAGCCCTAAGAGGTGACAAAACTCATGGGAAGCATGGGCTGAGCCCCATCAAAAAAAAGAAACAGTGTGAGGCATGAGTGGGAAGCTTCAAGCTTGCTCTAGAATTGAAAGCTTCACTTCAGTTGCAAGAATGTTTCCCCACACAAAAAAAGCCAAACATGATTTTGCGTCTGGCAGCATTGGGTTTAAATTAAATTAAACCCTAAAATGCTTCCCACCCAGCTTTGGCCTCTGGGTCACCAGTTATAGACTTGTGCATTCAGGATATGCATGGAGCAAACGCTGAATTGAAATGTTTGCTGTCCTTAGCATCTGGCCCTGAGCCCAATAGTAAGTTTTGAGCTGTCTTTACTATGACAAAAACTGTTCCCTTGCTTCCTAGGGGTTTGCCTCCCTAGAGCTGCGGGCAAGATGCTGTAGTTAGACCTACAGCCTGTTACAGTTATAGCACATAGGGACTGTCCTAAATCAATCACAAAAATGTCACCAGCAAAGAGATCAAGCCTCCATATTGCTTGTTACTGCACATTCCCTTTTATCTGTTAAGAGGATGCTGCTCACTTCCCTTCAGCCTAATTTCCCAGTTCCTCGGGAGTTCATAAAACTTTGTTTTGATTTTCTTTTTTCACTGCTGCGGTTGCATTTTCCTCCAACTTTCCCCCATCAAAAAAATCTCTGGGAAGGCAGCCATCACACTCTTCCAGAGTTTGCTTTTTATAACTGCTCTACTTCTTCTTATATTTTTTTCGTGCATGTACATCTCTGTGCACACTACCTGTATCTTCATTAATATTTACTCTCTGTTGAGGAGGAAAGAGCTGCTCAATTTACTGGCATATTTACTTCAAGTGCTTTGCTGCATGTGGAGTCATAAAACATAAAACATTTTCTCCATTTGAACAATACAAACTCAGTCTCACACCAAATTTCCCTTGCCACCACTGTTCATCTTTTGTTACTTGCTCGGTGCACAAAACAATTTTCAGTTGCACAGAGGCATAACGCAATGATCCTTGAATATATTTCTTAGCTCCCACACCCACCTTCCCTCTCCCTCCTCCACCCTGTAGCTTGGATATCAGGAACTGAAGAGCAAGCAAGCTCCATGCTCCTTCCCCCCTTACCACAGCTGACTTTGAGAACTGCAAAGTGGCGAGCAGAAGCAGTGAGCCAGGGAAGCAAGGGCAACCTCCNCATGCAAATACATATATACACACAATATATGCATGAAGTATTTCAAATATACAACTTGCAAAATACTTTGCTTTTCCACCATGCTTTATCTCATCTATGTGTTTGTAGCTCCTTCCCAAGGTTGTTCTTTTAGAGCTAGGACACCTGATTTTATTACAAGTGTCATTATTTTGTCTACTAATTAAAGTTCCTCGACTCTTGCTTTTATATAACTTACAGTCTGCTATAAAAAGAAGTTTCCTGGACTCAAAAGGTAAATGCAAATTATTTAATTATGAAATTCCAAGCCAGAAAAGAAATTGCAGAAGATCTTTTACAAGTCCTGTTGTCCTGGTTTTGTCTGTGATAGAATAAATTTTCATCTTAGACATCTGTTAATGAGAGATCTGATAGACTTTTAATTGTCCTTCCATATTTATCCTTAGCCATAATTTTTTAAAAAATATTCTACTCCAACTGCCCCAAATCACAAATGTCCTAATTACAGAGTTAATCACTATGTGGGTATAAACAAAGCTTTTAACCCTCTATGTCATTTCTGATGGACTGTTAATAATGAATCATTTGAAGCAGCTGTCCAGAGCACAAATAACACCTCAGGCCACAAGAAGTAAGGAAAGAGACAAACCTACAAGGCAGGGGAGTGTTTCCTTTCATATCAATGACTCAGTTGTGATAACTCTCCCTCCAGGGAGCCATTAACACCTTCATATTCAGCTGGAGGGGTCCTCTCTCCTAATGGACCAATAATGGACCCAACTGCACGGGCATAAAAGGCAGTTACAATGACCTCGACTATCAAAGATTCCAAAAATATACCATGACTCACAGAGTTAAACCACACACTGTGAAATTCCCTGTCTTGGGGGTGGTACTGGGCATTCCCACCTGAACCTGAGCATATATAATCTTCAGTTTTTGGGGCCACTGGTACCACTCATCAGATCCAGAGAAGGAACAGAACTTCACCAGGGCTGTGACTGCCACTCTTGACAAGACAGTGATCATTATTTTGACAGAACTGTGACCATCATACTGACCAACAGGTTTTCTTCCCTTCTCCTTTGCACCCAGGGAACCCTGTGGTGCTCAGCACAGGAGCTAATGAGCACTTCTTGTCCTAAGGTGCTGGGTAATACTCTGTCGTTGTAGGTTAAAACTAGTTTTTCTTTGTATCACTGTATGTGTTATCTTATTAGTAAATTGTAACTCTGACTTGTAATCTGTCTTAAATTTGGTTCATTTCTCCACTGGTTTACTTTTAAATCAGCATAAGAAACTACAGAATAAAAACCAAAGCTTCCACAGTTTACAGAGCTGCTGTATATGCTGCTCCTTCTCCTAAAAGCTGCAAGGGGTTTAGCTATAATTTTAGAGAAGACACACAATTGCAAGTGTACAATTGAAAAGCATTACTTACAGGGCAATACAAAAATATAAAGACAGAATAAAATTGAAGGAGGAGTAAGTCACATTGATAAATCTGCATTATCTCTTCTTTTTAGCATGTTTCAGAAGGTGCCACTTCTTCTAACACATACATAAAACCCCTGTGTAATTGAGAAACTCGCTACCAGAATCCTTGCTAATGTTACATTATCAGCCTTCTCTTCTACATGGTGACCAAATACAAGCTACTTGGAAATGCAAGCAAGATCATTGCCCCTCTTAAGTTGTGATTTTTTTTTCTTATCTACTCATTAAAGTGCAACTTTTTAAAGAAACTATGTGTCTACTTTTGTAAATCTCCATGGCCTATCCTTCATTCCTCGGGAGCATACATTTTACAGTTGCTCCCTTTGGTTCCTAATCAAAGCAACACCTTGATTCCTTTTCAGGCTACAAAGCACACTTTTAAGTTTCTACTTTCTGGATCAACTACAGACAACAGGATTCCAAGAGCAAAGCAGATGAACTCTTGCAGTATGGGATAGCTACTTGGTGTGATCCTCTCTCAGGAGGATCTAGTTTTAAACCTAGATCTCAAAATTTGACATCTAGACTAACTTTTCCCTCAAATCCGGACATAATTGTTTTATATCTTATGCTAGTCAACCTCACTGCTAATGACAAAGGATTTCTAAAAGATATAGTTTGCAATGAATGTACAATTAAAAAGCTGAAATATACATGACATTAGACTCCTTCATTAAGGACTTAAAATAGAATAACTTTTGTAGTTGGGCCCTGTGTCACTCTGGCACCCCATTTTCACATCAAGAGAAAACGCTGACTCAAAGAGTCCAGGAGACAAAAAACACTAACCTTCTGAAATAGGTAACCTTTGCAATCACACTTCAAATTAACTCAATCCTCAGAATGCACTTTTCGCTGCTGGTTTGGAATGGGTGCAGAACTAGACAGTTTCTCTGCTGTCATTTCTCTGTGCTCTGGCCACGACCTGCCGAGAAACACAGTGCAGCTGGTGACACCCTTCCTTTGGCTGTATCCTTCTAAGGCTCCCAAGAGCCTGACTCCAGGGGAGAGTAAGCCATGACAGTCCTTCAAACCTCTCTCTTCCCCCTTCAACTGGAGGAGTAAAGGTTCCCCTGACACAAGCCCTAAGAGGTGACAAAACTCATGGGAAGCATGGGCTGAGCCCCATCAAAAAAAAGAAACAGTGTGAGGCATGAGTGGGAAGCTTCAAGCTTGCTCTAGAATTGAAAGCTTCACTTCAGTTGCAAGAATGTTTCCCCACACAAAAAAAGCCAAACATGATTTTGCGTCTGGCAGCATTGGGTTTAAATTAAATTAAACCCTAAAATGCTTCCCACCCAGCTTTGGCCTCTGGGTCACCAGTTATAGACTTGTGCATTCAGGATATGCATGGAGCAAACGCTGAATTGAAATGTTTGCTGTCCTTAGCATCTGGCCCTGAGCCCAATAGTAAGTTTTGAGCTGTCTTTACTATGACAAAAACTGTTCCCTTGCTTCCTAGGGGTTTGCCTCCCTAGAGCTGCGGGCAAGATGCTGTAGTTAGACCTACAGCCTGTTACAGTTATAGCACATAGGGACTGTCCTAAATCAATCACAAAAATGTCACCAGCAAAGAGATCAAGCCTCCATATTGCTTGTTACTGCACATTCCCTTTTATCTGTTAAGAGGATGCTGCTCACTTCCCTTCAGCCTAATTTCCCAGTTCCTCGGGAGTTCATAAAACTTTGTTTTGATTTTCTTTTTTCACTGCTGCGGTTGCATTTTCCTCCAACTTTCCCCCATCAAAAAAATCTCTGGGAAGGCAGCCATCACACTCTTCCAGAGTTTGCTTTTTATAACTGCTCTACTTCTTCTTATATTTTTTTCGTGCATGTACATCTCTGTGCACACTACCTGTATCTTCATTAATATTTACTCTCTGTTGAGGAGGAAAGAGCTGCTCAATTTACTGGCATATTTACTTCAAGTGCTTTGCTGCATGTGGAGTCATAAAACATAAAACATTTTCTCCATTTGAACAATACAAACTCAGTCTCACACCAAATTTCCCTTGCCACCACTGTTCATCTTTTGTTACTTGCTCGGTGCACAAAACAATTTTCAGTTGCACAGAGGCATAACGCAATGATCCTTGAATATATTTCTTAGCTCCCACACCCACCTTCCCTCTCCCTCCTCCACCCTGTAGCTTGGATATCAGGAACTGAAGAGCAAGCAAGCTCCATGCTCCTTCCCCCCTTACCACAGCTGACTTTGAGAACTGCAAAGTGGCGAGCAGAAGCAGTGAGCCAGGGAAGCAAGGGCAACCTCCACACCACTCACCTTGTTTTGAGGAGCTGCAGCCCCTTCCCTTGAGAGGCAGCACCAAAGGCAGACTAGTTCCAAGGCACAACTCTTCCCCTAACACTGCCCAAGGTACTGGAGCTAAACACTTCCACTAAATACAAGCACATGCCTGCAGGCACAGTCTTGGTCTGTTTATGTGCTTTATGAAGCTTTTTTTCAAACTGCAATCTTGGCCGCTTTGATAACATTCTCAGTTAGTTTTACTTAAAGCAATTTCTCCCCTTTTGCCACACTAGTCACATTTGACTCTTAATCTCTTCTATTGATTCCTCACATAGCAGGAACCAGGCATGCATTCCTTCCACCATGCTGTTTCCTTGGAGAGTATTCCATGGACACCATCCATCATCCTTCTCCACTGCTCCACTCCCAATTCACTTGCACACCACACCCCTCTAACCGTTTAGTTACATTCAGATGACTATGCCTATTTAGTCTAAGTACTCATCTACAAACCACACACAGGACACCAGTTTAATCTGTAATTGAGAAACAAACAAAACAGGGAAAAAATGATTGTAAGGTAGGCAGATAACAAGAATAATCGTCCTGACTTTTTATTATAACACATTGAGTCAGTAGCTTTTTTTACATTGTAAGTAAACATGTGAGATGCATAAGCAAAGCAAGTGCCAGGAATGAAAATACACTGCTTTGGAAACATAACAACCCATTTGAGTCCCAGAAAGGTCAGTGGCGGGGAAATCCCAATGCTCGTTCTAAGCATGCCATTGGTTGTATCACTGGGCCACATTTCATCCCATATATTCTTAAAATTAAATAAATAATATTAATAGATTTTAAGATACCCGTCAGAGTATACATTGCACCTACCAAGGCCAACCCAGTTAAAATGTTTTTAAACAATTGTCATGGGGTGAACGTAAAACTGGTCTTTTTT
>VYZS01038010.1:15670-52189 GCA_013400695.1 Neodrepanis coruscans
TTATCACACCATAAAAGCCTATTTAGTTCCACTGGTATATTAGGAAGCTATACAAAAATTTGATAAACAGGCTAACAATGTACATGAAAAATGAAATATGAAAGTATCAGCAGTCTGAACTGAAATGCCTATCATTATAAATTATAGAGCAAACTCAGAAGTCCAAAACATAGATTTAAAATTCTTTTTCTTTGACAAACCCAGTAAAAGTAAGGACTGGTTTCAATGGAGAAGACAGGGCATAAATTAAGAGATCCTGGAATGGTCTTAAAACAGATGGTCTTGGTAGCTGAAACAGACTCTGGTACAGGCTCTGACACATTTTTAACAAAACCAAATCTTCTTAGGAGAACCATAGGGGAAACAATCATGGAATATCTGCCTTGGAGAACATCCCTCTCCACTATGAGCACATTACATTCATGTTCCAAAATCTGGAATGCCTCCTCCACATTTATTTTATGGTTCACAGTCAAAGGTTCTCAGCACACCAGAAAACTCAACGGTATGAAATGCTCCTTTTGGTGTTG
Organism: Neodrepanis coruscans; assembly: GCA_013400695.1. NCBI lineage: Eukaryota > Metazoa > Chordata > Aves > Passeriformes > Philepittidae > Neodrepanis > Neodrepanis coruscans. The sequence continues at coordinate 16,201 of VYZS01038010.1, forward strand.
GTGCTGCAGAAATGAACCTACAGGGCAGTGGAAGAACAGCTTGAACACAATTCCTTCAATCAACCAATGCATTACTTCTTATCCAAGAGCTCTGGCAAAGCTGAGGCTGAACTCTGCAGGCAGATGCCAAACCCATAAAGCAGCACAGAATCCAAACTGGTAACACACTCCAGTGACAGATGTCAGCCTTGGAGAGCTCACTTCCATTATTCCATCAACCTGCCGGCAGTTTCCATTAACATTTTCCTTTTTTAAGAGCACATTCAAGTTCAGACATCAAGAACTCCACTGGATGTGAAAGTCTCATATTCCAGACCACTGACTTTAGCCTGACACTGCTGCTCCAGTTTCTCCACCATCTCTTTCAAGTGATCTTCGTCCGTGAAAAAATACACGTACAAGTCTCTTTCCATCTGCTGCAGCTTGTTGGACTCCAGGCAGCTCCTCTTGGACTTCAGATCAGAAACCAGATCCACAAGGAGCTGATTTAGCTTATCTAAATCAACTTGCAGTTGGTGAAACTGCTCAGTAAGTTCCTAAGAAAAAATACAACACAAAAAATTATTATCTTGTTAATACATGAGATGAACTTGAAATATAATTTTTTTTTGGTTTGGGAAGACACCTTTGTTTGTAATTAAAAAGTAATCACAACAAAGAAACAGAAACAAAGGTGACAAGGGATTCCATTCAACTTATGTCATTTCTGAGCTCCATGTAACAGAACTCACATCAGGTTATGAAAATGTAACTTCATTTACTTGATCAGATGAGTTAAGACCATAAGAATCTGACCCTGCCCTCGACAGATGAGTAAAAGACATTTCCAATTACAACTCTTCATAACTAGTCAAATCTTTAAAGGGAAAAAAAGACTACAACAAAACCCAAATCTACTTTACAATTAAATCATTAATTACCAGCTACAGTTGTCCCAATTGGCATTCTTATAATTCAGTATAAACAAACTAACCATCTACTCACACATCATTTCCTTATTAAAGGAATCATTTTCTTGAGAAATAGTCACAGTAGAAAGAGATGTCACTTTGTTTGAAGAGGTAACTTGAATCAACAGAAAGGTATTTAATAATGTGCAATCCCTAAATACACACTGTTCCCATTCCAGTTTCATTTTTTAATAAAAACTGTTCTATATGTTGAGAATTCACTTGACAGATAGAAGTTAAATATAATTTTATGTAATTAACCAAGGAAGTATTATGTAACCAAAGATTTCCCTGGGTGCATTTCTGAGGTATGTACAATGATCTAAAAACCCCAGCAAGCTGCATTTAACCAACCCTATTCCCATTTAGAAGATGTTCTAAACCCAGTGCCTGGGAGCTGTGTAACAGGATTGTCCTACTACAACTGTCCTTCCAAATTGTTATTTTTATCTTGTCCAGGGAGCCACCCATGGCCAGGCTTTTTAAGGGGCCAAACCACACTATCAGGATGTTACAGGTAACAGGGGGAGAAAAAAAGTTCACCTGAAATAAAAAGGAATTTAAAGGAGTTTCCCAGTGACATTCTGTCCAGACAACATACTTCCCACATCACAAACTTACAGCAACACAGGACTGCATATGCCTTTGAAAGAAGTTAATTTTGATTTGCTCAGAAATAAAGAAATCACTATGTGCCAGCTTTTACAAAAATCCAACATTTGTGAGGAACAATGTAAATACAGAGTCCCTCATCATTATGCTAATAAATTAGTTGCTGACAAGTGGGGACAGTTTGTAGAGTGAAGGCTGCAGACACACATTTTTATCAGTAATTAATCAGCAGCTGCAGTAATTGCTAAGTGGGTTCAGGGCTCACCGGGCTGCGGAGCTGTATCTGATTCCCCCCACAGTACAGAGCGTCTCGAAGGGCAGCGACGTCGCTCTCCAGGCCGGACAGAAGGAGGGACTGTTCCTGGGAAGAGGCTGCTACCTGCTGCTGTGCTGCAGCACAGTCCTGCTTCAGCTTCTCAGCCATCTGCTCCAGGTTTTTGTATGTTTTAAACAACTGCTGTTTTTTACTTCCTCCTTCCAGGAGCTGATACAGCCTGTAACAAGGGAAGTCAGACACAGGAGCGTTTCTAAGTTTCCACCACCATTAGTCAAGAGAAAATGTTCCTGCTGAGGAGAGAGGACTAGTAAAACACAGTACTGCTCAGGGCACTTCACTACACTGCTGTACCTCCCACTGATTCCATGATTCCCTCTATATACAACTAGTGATTAACAGGAATCCAAAATATTTCCATATTAAACCAGCAGCAATGAAATACTAAAGTAACAGTTAGTAACGAATGTAAAAGGAAGTTGACAGTGTGTTTTTGCCAACTACTTCCTGACACTTCAAGAACTGCAAAATAAGATACTTTTTTTTTAAGTGCTGAAAAAAGTAGACTTCAATGGCCAATAAGAGCAATCTTTGTAACATTTTCAAGCTTACTGGAGTATTTCCTGTTTTCCATCTATGAAGAGACTGCTAAGAAATTCTCCAATTAGTGACAAGTCATGCAAAAGACAACATTACACACAATACCAAACTGTGCCCTCACACTGCATCAGGAACAAGCCAATACAATTAGATAACTTTGCTCAAGTGTTACCACTGCATAATAAAATCTTCCGGAATTGAGCCCAAATATAAAATCAAATTGGCTTTAATGAAAGCAGAAGCTATACTTCAAAATGAGTTTCTTTCAAGTGTTTCTGCTTAAAAACCCTTTCAAGTTTTTAACTCTTGCAACTTCCCTTTTCCAAAAAGAAAGTGGAAAAAGTACCCAGACAACATTCAGTGACTTGGAGAATTTATAATAAACCTGAACAAAAATGTTACAACAAGCAGCAAAATTAATGCTGCCCAATTACTGGAGTTATTCACTGTGCCAAACCATACTCTGCTATCACTCAGCAATCACTAAAAAAAAGCAACATTAAAGCTGCATTCTAAAGAGGGAGGCAAAGTCTGACAGTAACACCTGTAATTATACAACACACCCCTTCAAAAGGTCCAATCTTGATGGAACAGCAGCAAAACAACAACATCCCTGACTGCACCACAAGAGCTACAAGGAGACTTAACTACTTATGTAGTGAAAAAACAGGGTCCTACGTGGGTGACAAGACACTCAAGACAAATGAAGCAGTAAAAAAGGGCTGAGCACATTTCACAGACAGAAGGAGTCGTTCCTCTCTCCCACCACACGGGGGTTTTGCCGGCTCAGCTGGTGAGGCCCTGCCTCCCACCCGGGAAATCACAGCTACACTGCCAGAGTAACTTTCAAGAGGTCCCAGATCAGAGGTGTTTGGCTTTAAACATTCATTATGTTCTGAATATTCTTTAAGAAGGCTTCAGCACTACTAAAGAGACTAATAATCGAACAGGTTTTCCTCAGTTAAATCTGCAAAGAACTTCCAAGGGCAGGGAAGAAGCAGGTTTCGTATCTTGAAGGTTTCAGTTCTTCAGAATTCAAAATACTAATTAGTCAAAGCTCAGTAGTGACCATAACACTTACCTGCAAGAGAAAGTATCCTCTGAACTGATGGTGCTCCTTGGCTTTGCACACTGAATCCTCTCAGTTATCACCTGCAGCCTCTGCTGCAACTCATCTGTGCTCTGTTTCAGACCCTCTATCAGCCTCTCCAGCTGGCAGCTGATCTCCTGATGTTTCTCCAGCTCCATTTTACAGGCCAGCTCGATAAGTTCAAACGATGCTTTCTGTCTCACCAAGTGCCTGCAAATTCCTTCTTGTCTCGCAGCAAAACACTCCTGCTGAGCAATCTGACGATCCAGGTACCCTTTCAACACTGGTGCTGTCAGAAGTTGTGCTTTCTCCTTCAGAAGGGGAAGCAGCTCTGCATTGTTTATCTGAGCTATGTCTTGTTTAATTTCTGAAACTTCATCACTTAAACTAGAAATTCTGGCATCAAGGCTTTCTCGTTCTCCAATATCCTGCATAAAACAAAACATTTGATTTTTTTCAGTTACCTCCAAGCCAAACATTCCTTCAGTTCACACAAGGTTCATGTACTTATGTTACTCTTACCTATAGAATTAAATGAAAATTCACAAGTAGTTTTACAGAACTTTACAACATAAGGCAGGCACAGATGCACAAAGGAGATACATAATAAATATGCTTCAGTAAAAAGTAATTTCATGCTGTTGCAAGGTCAGGGAACAGTTTTGTGTGCTGAAAACCGAAATCTCACATGCAAACCATTTCTCATGTTCAGTTGGATGATCAACACTGCTGGCAGAATCAATCTTTTTCAAATTACTCTGATCAATCAAGTCTTATATTCTAGTCACCCACAAATGGAAATATACAAACTGACATGATGCCTCGAGTTATTCCATGACTGGCATAAGTGAGTACCTTTCCTTTCACTGTGATTCCTTCACAAGTTCCAGCAGCCCGTCACTCACTTGGCAGATTTCTAGGGCTCCAACCATCAGGTTCATTTATTTGGTACAAATACTTGAATTTCAAAAGAGTCAGTGAACTAAAGCTTCCTAAGCTTATGCTGTGCAACATAAACAGGAACAGATTTATCACACTGGCTCCTCAATACCATAAAATTGTAACCAAAGCTAAGATTTTGTTTATTGTACAAACAACAGAGAGCCAGTTCTAATTTGAAAATGCAACATTAAACTAAACTAAGAAGCGCTGCTAAGTTTTAGGACTTTTAAGGTAGTTTTTCACTATGACATTTTAAACCAACTACAGAAACTGAAGCCATTTCACAAGAGTTCTGTGAGTGACGAAAACTTCAAAAAAGTGCAATCTCACTGCCCAGAAATAGCTGAAATAACAGTAACCAGCAAATCCTTTCAGTAGGCCCAGTCAAACACTCCCTTCTGTCACCTCTTGTGCCTTACCTTGTCCAAGGACTGCAGCAACCTCTCTGCACATTTCACAGCTGATTTCATGCCCTCCTCTTCAGCCTGCAGCTGGATCAGCTGATGCTGAGCACAAATAAAGGCTGTCTGGAGCCTGGCAACCTCCTGGCTCTCTTCACAAACCTCATCAGTCCCACCACAAGTCACTTGCCTGCTTAAATCTTCCAGCTGAAAGCTGCCTTCCTCTGAATTTCCATCACATTCCAACGTGCCTTGACAAAAATCCTTTTTCAAGCGTGACATAAGTGCTGCAGTGCTTTGCTCCTCCATAGACAAATACTTGTCCAGTGGAAGTTGGGAAAAAAACACTGGCTGCAGATCTGCCCCTTGTTCCGAGCCTGGAGCAGTGAATAGAGAGGCAAATTTCTTCACTGCCTCAGTCAGAGACTGCAGTTCTCTGTGGAGCTTGTTATTTGCTGCAGTGAACACCTCCAGTGCTGCTTTCAGGTCTCTCTGTGCCTCCTCCTCTTTGCTCTGCACTGTTTGTAACAAGCGGCTGTTTGCTGTGACCATCAGCTGGAGTTTATTGTGCCGATGGATTTGGAGCTTTTTCAACTTCTGGAGGGCCTGAAGCTCATCCTCTAATTTCTTCAGTTCCTCCTCTTCCTCCTCCTTCTCTTGGGCACTGCTCTTGGCATCAGTGGCCTGCAAGGTTTTGAGGGCTTCATCCAGGGCATCTCCTTCCAAAATGGGCTCACCCCTCTCGACAAGACGATCAAAGTCCTGCAGCTCTTTTTCAGACACCACGTGCTGCTCATTTATGTTTCCACAAAACCACTCCAGAAATGATCTGTCTTCTGAAGACTCAAACATCCAGTCAAAGTCGTCCCCATTAAGCTCATCAGCTTCTGGGTATCCAATTCTCTTGAGAGTTTCCACAAAATCCTTCCCACAGCTCATGATTAAAATGTTTTTTGTAAGTAGGAAAGATCCAAATGCGTGAAAAAAAACCCCCTGGGGAATTATTCCAGCTGTAATTTTTTTGCCATTTAAAATGAGTATTTGGTATTTTAGTAACAAGAGTCTGCACAGGAAAAAGGAAGTGTCAGATCACACCAAAAACACTGAATGCTGCTTTGGATTAGAGTGGCTACTCAAAGACTAGAAACCAACTTTTATTTCAGGGATACCTTAATATATTTTGTAACTCAAATCAGGACACATTTTTACATCAATTATATCCCTGATATTTGCAAGTACTTTTCATTTTCCTTAAGTCACATAAGTTTATAATTAAAATAGAACTTAAAAATAATTTAAAAGCAACAGGTGGTTTTGCACCAGCCTACAAAAGTGATTTACTTATATAGGTTTCTTCACATTCATTTAAAAAAACACCCACAATCATTTTAACTCTTCCAAAATGAGCACGGTTTTCAGTTTGTTCTAAAAACAAAACTCCAGTGATGTTACACTGCACTTCAAGATCTTGGCTCCAAAGGGGTTTTTTTACCTCATCAGTAAAGCAGAATCTTGTCTTCTAAACCTTCATCCTAAAGTTTCCTCTGAAAATGGACGAAATATATAAATTATAAGTAAATATCTCAATATAATACGGCAGGTTTTTTGACCAATTATAAAAAAATTAAAATTAAGATCGGTGTAAATACACTCGTGAAAACAATCACAACTCAAAAGTTACAAGAAAAGGGAGTTTGCTGATTTGCTGTTTTCCAGCAAACAACTGACACCTTTGGGATCCTAAAGCTCATGCAACAGACAGCAAAAGCATAAGACAAATTATCAGTAGTCAGGAGGCCTTGCCTGCAACAGTCTGGTAACACTAAGGGGGTGTTTTAGCTTTAACTACTTTAGTTTCTAAAACACACATCCCACCAGAACCCCCCACTTTAACAGCCGGAGACTGAGCAAGGAAAGCCGTCCCTGCAAAACTCCGCAGGTGTCCGACCCAGCCCAGAGTCACAAATTACGTACGAAAAGGACTGTCCTGCCTTCCAACCCCGCTCTGTCCCCCCGAACAGGGCTGTGCTAGGGGTGCCTTCTCTCACACGGGTGAGTGGACCCGGGCAAGCAGGAACAGACAAACTAAAACACTGCAAAGTTCCAGCCCAACCCGAGGCAGAGCTCAGAACGGGCTGTGCGGTCCTTCTTCTCTGGGGACACCCCAAACACACCCGCACGAGTTCCCCCGTCACCTGCTCTGCGCAGGGGGGTCGGACCACACGATCTCCGCCTGGATCCCCCCACTATCCCGGGATTCTTGTGCGATAAAGCTGCCGCCGCCACCGGCACCGCCCGCGACAGCCCCGCACCGCTGAGGGAACCGCCGGCCCCGCACGGGGACCCTCGGCGAGGGCACGTCCCGCCGCTGGAGCAGCCGCTGCACCCGAACCCCGCGGGGATCCCGGCCCGGAGCGGGGCCGGGTGGGACCAGGGCACGGAGAGGGGGAGCGGCTGATCCCGTCCGAACTCACCGCGGCGTCCGCTCGGCCCCGGCGGCGACTCGGGTGGATGGGACGGGAGGGAGGCGGGAAATGGCGGGAAGGCTGAGGGAGGGCGGCGAGGAGGCTGACGGAGGGCTGAGAGGAGTCTCAGAGAGGGCTGAGGGGCAGGGTCAGGCTGAGGGGAGTCTCAGGGAGGGCTGAGGGGAGGCTGAGGGAGGGAGGGCTGGGGGGCAGGGTCAGGGGGAGGCTCCGGGCGCGCGCACAGCTCGAACCGCCCGCCACGCACCGCGCGCGCGCGCACCACACTTCCCGCCACCCCTCCCGCGGGCGGGGGAAAGGCGACCGCGCACGCGCGCCACGCGCGGCCCGCTGATCGGTGACGTCAGGTGGGCGGGGCCCTGAGGGGGCGGGTCCCGCTCTGCCCTCAGAAGGGTCCCGTCAGTGTCCCCTCAGGGTACCCTCAGCCCTGCCCGGACCCTCAGCCTTGTCCCCACCGTGGCCACCGCCCTCCCCAAAGTCCCGACACGGCCAGCGATGGGCACTTCAGCCAGCCGTGCCCCACTGCTGCTGTGTCGGTGATTTTTCACCCCAGCTTAGCCCTGTCAGTAATTCGTGTCCTTTATGTCAAATGGCTGATGTCTTTTTGAACACGCTTGATGTCGCCTCAGAACTTCACGAGGCGACATCCTGGAACATCACTACCTGCTGCTTGAAAAGGCACTTCCTTAATTATTTTGTAGCCCTCTCCAAAACCTATCCAATGACTCCCGGCACTGGCACTGCAGGATTTGGTCTGTGACACCTCTGCATGAACCTCACCTATAGCACTCATGTCAATTTGGAAACCACCAGTGCATTTCACAGTATCACAGTATTAACAAGGTTAGAAAAGGCCTTTGAGGTCATCGAGTCCAACCTATAACCCAACACGAACCCATCATCTAAACCATGACTAAGTGCCTCATCCAGCTGCCTCTTAGAAACCTCCAGGGACAGAGATTTGTCCTCTCTGGTTTGCAGAGTTCCAAGGTTTGGCCTCTGTAAAGACACTGCTCTGTCTCCTCTATTATCCCAGATGTCTCTGAATCTTTTACAACATTGCTGTGCCTTGCTTGATGTGCACAGATGAGACTGCACAGAGTCCTCAAGACGTGGCTGTACCAAGGTTTTCTACAAAATCGTCATTTCCAGTGCCCTTCCTTATGATGCCCCCTGTTCTCTTGGCTTTTTGGCTACTGCTGCCCATGGATTCACCAGAAAGCTCTTGGCATAGATTGTGAGGCCTCTTCTGCTCTGCAAGGGCTGGTTCTCAGCCAAGCATCATGTAAACTTGTCACTAACAGTTTGAGCATCCTTTATCAGCCACTCCTTGAGTTTACCCATCTTTGCTTCCTGTTTACATTTCACGTGCCACGTTTTTCTGGGCTTCCCGATTTGCTTTGCAATAGCCTCCTTAAATTTCTCATCAAGTCATGCATGGGGGGAGGTTTGGGCCACATTTTTTACCTGGGCTTCTAGAACTGTATTTTTAAGCCTTCTCTGTGTTTGTAAGCTTCTTGGTTTTGAACTGCTCATGTAGATTTTTTTTGGCATTTTTCCCCATTTTTGCATTGATCATTTTGGTCATTTTCTTGAACGTGTTACTTTATTTGTCTTGCTCTTTTCTTAGTGTTAAGTAATACTTTGCCACTATTGAGCAGCTCACCCACTAGGAGGTCTTGAATTAGATCCTCTGCACTGCTGAAGACTAAATTCAGAATGGCGTATTTTATTTTTTTGTGTGTGTGTGTGGTTCACAGGGCCTGATATTCTAGAAAGAAATCATTTATTGCATCCAGAAACATTATATTTCACCCTGATGAGGCATTGACCAAGTCCATATGTGGGTGGCTGAGCCCTCACACAACTTGTCCGAAATGTTCAGCTTCTCTGATCTCACTTAATGCAATTGTTGAAATGAATCAACACAGGGAAATGAGCAGCCTTGCAGCTCAGCACAGCTAAGACTAACTCACATGAGGTTTTCTAGATCAAAATCAGCACCTGTATTGCTTGCAAAGTACAGACTGTTGATTTCTGGTATAATGTGGTCTGTGCAAGACACTTTTAGATTAAACCCTGACCTGGCAGTGAGTCCTCATGGGTAAAAGGAGCTGTAGTGTTGAATTCCTCCCCATCAGATTACAGCCTGATATGCAGCTGCAATTTAGGCTGGCTGAAGTTTTCAAATCGTCTTGCAGATAGGAGCGCATTGCGTCTTTCCAACAGGGAAGGAGCAAAAGCATTCAACAGCTTATTTCATAAGACTGTGGTTTTTCATTTCAGTCAGTTACTTGCACTAAGATCAACTTCTCCTACAGTGCGTGGTATTTTGCAGGGTTATGCTTCACAGTATTGTAATTTGGGGGTTTTTGTTTCATAAATATCAGTGTTTCAGTGTTACTCATGTAAAAGTGCCTGAGTAAAAGCAAATTTTAAACACCTAGAAAACTTCCTAAATTTTTGCTGTCCTCAGAGAGCAATTCAGCTCTTCCACATCCTAGATGAAGGAAGACACGTATGATAAAAGATTTTCTGTATTTTGTGTATCAAATTGTCTCTCTGGATTGCTGCAACTAATGCCTTCACTTGCCTGTGTGACTGGTTCCACTCTCTCTTTCCAGACTCACATGGCTATGACGTCCCACTTCCCAAAACCTATGTCCCCAACTGTGTAGCTGGGCAAGCAGCACTATATGGTCATCCTGTAGCTGGTTTGGAACTACATCCGTGCTGGCCAGTGGCCACCTCTTGAAAACAGTGAAGAGCTCAACTGGGCCACAATCAATGCAGGAAATAATTTATTTTTCTTTCTACCCAGACATGGAATCTCTATGAAAGTTTTCATCGTGGTTTATTATTGCAGCCTCCATCCTATCTCTGCTTTGTCAAATTTGGTGAAAATTAGCCAGAAGGTTCAAAAGTTATCAAGGAAAGGAGGAGGGGAGCAGATGGACGAAAGAGGAGTTGACAGACAGCATGATCTCATAATCCCCGCTGGCATAGGAATCCAGGCTAGAATTGAAATATTTTAGGTCAGAACACTGTGCACGTAAAATTCTCATTTTGAAAGAACAAGCCTCTAAAGGGAAACAAATTCTCATTTATTAGACCATTGATGAGCTTTTAGGGCAGAGATTAAACAACACACTTTCCCTACAAACATATCTTCAAACTTTCTTACAGCCCCTCTCCCCACCCAACCTCAGCCTCATGTGTTTCAGTGTTTGCTTTTGCAGCTTCTTATGGGTCAAGATTGTTTTTCTCTGATTCATTTTTTTCTTGGTTGTGTTGAGTCAAAACATAATTAAAGGCTTACCTTACTCTTTTTTTCCATTCTAGGAGCAGTTGTTTTGCATCTGTGTCTGAAAGCTGGAGAGGCTGCTTAGATATCATACTGCCTTTACAAGCCATTTCATGGTGAATTCCAGCAGATTAAGACATAAACATTGCTGGAAGGATGTCTGCAAGCTCTGCACTATTCCATCCATACCATGTTGCATTTGTTCCACTGCAAAATATGACATCATTGTGCCTGATAGCCCAGAGAGAAGCTCTCAGTTACCCATCATGTGAGGCTGTAGCAAACAGCCAAGGAGTGCAGTGTGCCACACAGGCATCACAGCTGGCCAGTCTAAACCCTCCCACTGGGATACATCTGTCAGATGAAAAACTGTCACAAAAGTGGTTTTCTTGTTACTGTTTTGGGGTTTTTTTTGGTTTTGTTTTGTTTCATTTTGTTTTGTTTGGGGAGGGGGGAGAACAACAAAACCACAAAGGAGACAAGGAAAAGGTTTCTGTCTGGTGAACTGCAACTGTATAAAAGCTTTTGGATTTTGCATCTTACTGCACATCTGCTGGCAGAAGCAGGATGGTAGAGGTCCCTGCTGCAGATTGCCAGAGTAACAATCAGTCTTTGGAAACACCCTGTCCTAAAAGGTAATTCATTCCTTTAAGCAAATTTATATTCTGAATTAAGCACAGCTTTTGAAGTGCCATGTGAACTTTTATTATAACAAAGTCATAAGACAGAAACTTGGCATCAGCTTGCTTTCTCTCCCAAGTGCATGTATCTTCTCTCCAGAGGAACGGTAGATTTCATTCTGAGACCTTGTATTCCCAGAAAAGCAGGTCAGAGTGATTAACTTTGTTCAGCTTTGTTGGATTCAATGCCATAAATATACAAGAAGCTCCTACACATTTGGGCTAACACTCCTAATGTATTTAAACATGCAGTGTACAAGGGGATTGATTTTATTTTTCTAGAAAATTGTTTGTTTACTCTCCTGACCCTATTTTGGATGAAAACCCCAAGAAGAACTGATCAGCTGCTGTCTGCAAATGGGTTTTGCTCATATGTAACTGAACTTGTGTTGAGAACACGCACTGGAACTACTTCACAGTTTCTAGAATAATAGGAACAACACATAACTTTGCCATTAAATCCACTTTGAAGTACCTCCTTTAGAGGAAGCTGATGTTTGCATCATTGTGAATTTAATTATAATTTAAGACTCTTTTCTATTTAAATAGGTTTTGACAAAACATTGTCATCCTGATAGGCAAGGCAAGCTTCTGGATGCTCGGTATTAATTTTGAAACATCCATCATTAGCAAAATGAGGAAACTTACTTTTCTTATAAACAAATGGTAGACAAATATCATAAAAGAAGCTGTACAGGTCATAAACTGTACAGGACTTACAAATATAGTGCCACCACATTTGTCATAATTCTGTTACCTCATGCAATTCTTACGATAAGAAAAGTTTCATAGTGTTTTTCCTTTTGGAAAAACATTATAACATTAGTAAGGGCTGGATTGTATTTTATCTTTATTCTGTGCTGTGATAAAAAGATTAGTTTACTATGCTTTGCACATGAGTATTTTTACTGATTCAGCAGCTCAGCTTATTCAAATCAAACATAAACATATCAACAAACTACTTGCCATGATTTCAACTTGAAACGACTATTTCTGTATTTTTAAGACATCACTGTGTTCAAGTCCAACATGTGTGACAAGCTGAAGCACACACTGCAGCTGAGACCAAACGATGTAATTCACAAAAGCATTTTGGCTCTGTCCCTCCTCTCGTCTCTCCTAGTAACAAACTGAAATGCTTATTTTTGTCTGGCTGCACATCACTCGTGATGTGACTTTCATATTCAACAAAATACACAAGCAGAACTTGTAGGCTGCCTTTTAATGCTTTTTTTTCTCTGTCTAATACAGAGCTGGAATGATGTCAAGTGTAATTACTTAGAACAGACACTAATGCATTTCAATTGGCACTTTGTTTTACAGGTTGGTTTGTCTTCAGAAATGTAATAATGGAAATTTATACAGCACCCATGGTTAGAGACAAATAACATTAATGACTATTGGGGTTTCACTGGGCCAGTGCATGTAAAAGAACTTTAAATAGCACTCCAGCCCTCATGCCATACTATTCATTTGAGTTGCTAAAACTCACTGAGCTCCTTATGAAATACCATTAAGGTTGTAAAGGTGTAAAGGTTTGCAATATGTAGAGATTTTCAAAGAGAAGAAATGTTATGCACAAAAAACAAACGACTACATTTTCTTAAAAAAAAAAAATGAATACCACAACAAAAAGGTATAAAAAAATTGTATTTATATTATGACGAGATAATGATACAACACAGTACTCCGTGTGCTACAGAATGTAGCAGGCGCCATGTACGTGCGTACAAATGAATCTGTATAATACAGTATAATGCATCTCACAGACTATGAACCATTCCTTTGGCTCTGGGACCCAGAGGCTCTGGCACAGAACCCACTCAGTAACACCTTTAGGTAACAATTTCACCAGTAAGCAGCAGAAGGCTCTCAGTCAGTGCTTCACCTGCACAAAAATTCCATCACTTAAATATCCATATTGCACAGACCCTTCCAATGCCATAAATCCCATGTAACCACAGTTTATGCCTCTCATGCAAAATGGAAGAAAGGAATTGGGGCACCTTCACTTTGCTTTGCCAATGGTCAGGGCCCTGGCTGGCCCTGCCTCCCTAGGAATCTTTTCCTGGGGTTATTTACTTCAGGCAGAGAGAACAGCCAAGGTGACCAAATGGTTTCTGGTCTTTTCTGTTTCATATATCCCCTGCATTTTAATTCTGGGTAGCTACAGAGCACACTTGGATGTTTTCTTTGCAGCTGCCAATTAACAACAGTGCATTTAGGCAGTCACTTAAGCAAATTGGCTCATTTCATTGCTGGTGAAATTAATTTCTGATGTGTTTGCCCCATTAGTATTTGTAGGGAGTACACCTCTTCCTTAAAGGGTAACCAAAGCGATTCAATTATCCTTCCATCAATTTTGGAAAGTGCAAGTTAGTGCACTGTTACTGGCTTATACCACACACAATCAAAAGAAAAAAAATTGGAAAGAGTAATTTGTATTGCAGACATTCCTTTATCAGCACCATCATAAAATGAAGTGTATAAAATTAATATAACTTAATTAAAAGTGATGTGACTATGTGGTTCTTTCCAAAAAAATCTTTTTTTCCACAGGGCTGATCTGTGAGGATGAAAAAATCTCACTGCTAATTACCAGTCTGCCAAAAAGTTGGTAAAATGGTGAAATAATCACTGTCCCAGGAGCAGAGGCTGTCTTAACTACCTCCAGGAAAAGCAGAAGTACCCACCCAAAGCAGGTCTGCAGGCAGAGCCCACACTCACACAACTTCACCTGTTTCCCAGTTCTCATCTTTTGGCATTTAAGTTCATCCACTGAAATGGGTTATGCAAAGTGCACAGCTGGATACTCAGAATACTGGTATTTATCACTGTATTTTACTTGTAGATCAATAGAAGTAACTTTTTTTTTTTTCTTTCAAAACTAAATGCTGATAGGCTGCCTGTGGTATAGCTGAAACCGTATCATTGATGTTAAAAAAGCAACACTATTTAAGGTCAGACTGTCTTAATTCTGTAAGTTGTTTTAGACTTTAAGTCTTTTTTTTCCATCCCAAGTCTTACACTAAAAAATTAGGATAGAAACTCATCTATAAGCCCCCGATGAAAAACTGTCCTTCTCATGGATTTTTGCGGGCTTTTTATTTCTGTTTTAATCCACTAAAATTCACTCTGAACTGAGTTTGTCCTTTGCACAAGGCAGTACAGGATGCAGTTAACGTGTTGAAGAGTTTCTACTGCCAAACCTGCTCTTTTCAGAAGAGAAACAAATCAGCTGTAACGGGCAGCGTACAAGTTGGGCAGAGAGGGGATGGGTGTGAAGGAGGATTCATCCTCCAAATTGCAGTGGATAATGTACATAAAAAAACCCTAACAATTTCAGGCTGGTTTTTTTTATGCCTCTCTCTGGTGATGACAGAGTGCACTCATGGAGCTGGAGGAAGTGCTAATCCAGGAGCAGTGAGGTGGTGCCTCTCCCCTTGACACCTGCATGCTGCAAGGGAAAGCCCTTCCTTTCTTTTCCTCCCAGGAAACAGGCCAAACCTCTACATCTCCATAAAAAGAACTTCTCGATGACTTCATCTCTCCAGAGCCTTCTCCACAGAGGAGAAGACCTAGCAGCCCTGTAATCTTGTCCCTATTCCCTTCTTTTCCGATGTGGTAATTGCAGAGGAAATAAGATGAGCTGAGCAGTGGCACCTCCTTGCTTGCTAAAAGCACCATCACAACTCAACACAGAAGAGCTGCCAAGGTGGTGGCAGGATTGAATCTCACAGCAGTTTTGCAGTCACGTTGTGGCTACAGGTGCAGTTGTTATGTGCACACACATGGAGCACACACACAAATGTCCAGCTTAAAAAATTGTATTAAAATAACACTCTTTATCCCAATGTGCTGTGGCTACAGGTAGTGCTGCACTGGCTGTTTAGCAGCAGGAGAATTGTGTCCCTGAAGGAATGTCAGAGCCCCCTCTGTTCCTGTGGGACTGCAGCTCTGCTGGGGGGGGCCAGACCAGCCACCAAACCCGACACTTGAACTGTTGTGCCATTGCCTCTAACCAGGCTGCTGCTGTCTGGGGGGCTGTGCCTGAAAATTCCACCTTAAATTGGGCTGTGCTCGAGGGAGAATGACACAGGCAGTATGGTGTCATTTTTCTTTGCCAGCATAATAGCTCCCAGCTGTAATAACTGAAAAAGTAAAAACAAATAAACCCTTTTTATTTCCACTCAAGATTATTCGAGTAATTTTTATTGAAAATATAAGATCTACAAAGCCATGGATACCCAGCGTGGAAGAACTCATTAAGTTAGCACATTCATCTTTAAAAGGAAAATTTCAGGTTGACCTAAGGTACAATAATGTTCAATTTAAAGTTTCGTTTTTCCTTCTGTAAGTTTCAAATCTTTTTTCATTAGGAGGTTCTGTGCAAGAGCTGCTTGTCATGAAAGGAAACACTTTACAATCCATGAATGTGTTCATTATATAATAAATGAACAGCAACAATATACTAGCCTTTTTTTTCCTGTTAACAGTCGTGTGTTAAAGTAAACTCTTTTTTTTTTTTTTCCATGATTTGGAAATTAGTTACATATGCACCAAAGGAGCTAGTAATTTCTGCTGCTTGTCAGCTACACACAATGAGTATATTGCTGTGTGCTTTCCCCAACAATGAGGATTTTAGTAATATGCAAGGTGTATAGAACGTAATACCAAAACCTGCATCACAGAAAAGGTTAATTGTTTTCTTATTCAGCTGCCAGAGTTGATAACCTTAGGGCCCCTCCCCAGAGCCAAAGTAGGGGTGGCCATCCATTAGGTTATGTAAATTAAATGTAGGTTTTCCTTGTTGGCAAGTTCCAAGCAGTAAGCGAGAGTGCAAACAAGGATCTGTAAGCTGCCACAAAATGTATTCATATTTCTACTCCGTGTTGTAAGAGCCAAAGGGAGGACACATATGTCAGATGTTGAAAGAACAACTGAACCTTTGTTGTTGATCATTATGGTCAGTCTGTCATGAGGTCTTGTATCCAAATGCTAAAAATGGCACCACACTTGGACATCCCATAGCCTTACACAGTACGTTTGTGTTTCCTTAGCCACTGAGCACTGGTCTCACAGAGACCCTGACTTTATAAGCTAACAAAATATAGATTCGGGTGCTGAAGAATCCAAGGGAGGGCTCATACAAAGACAATTAACCCTCGCACCAAAACCTAATTTTATGATTTCACTTAAAGCCACACTGAATCAGTTGTGAGAGGGTCAAGATATAAATGCACCTCTCTGCTTCATCCATAAGAAGGTGGACAACTGACCATTTGAACAGAGGGTCTTGAAACAAAGCTTAGTTGTCCTTAAAACAATGAAAAGGAGAGGCATACATAAATGGTCACCAAGGCACAATATGACAAAGGTGAAGAGTCCCTGAGACTCTGGTCTGGGTCTGTACCATTCCCCTCCCTATACAAGTAAATGAGAACATTTAGGAAAATATAATACAAAAATCTCTTACAGGAAATATAGACTACACTTGCTAAAATCACTTCCCTAAAAGTGTTTATAGCTTTTTTATTTTTTTTTAATTTTTTCTTTTTTTTTCTTCCTTTTTTTTTTTTTTAAAAGACCTTCTTTAAACAGGTAATGCAAAGACTGGTCCATTTTTTTCTTACCCGGCAAGCCAAGCTCTAATGACTTCACTAAGCAGAAGTTGTATTAAAATACATCTTCATAGTATTGCTACAATTTGGGTAAATATGTTCTGAACAGCTTGATGAGTACTAAATAAACTTTGCTGTTTTACAGCATACATTATAATTTTTTTGCACTTTTTTAAGAATAGAAAATGCAATTATAGTGTGCAAAAGAAAAAAAATTAATTATCTTCTAGCTGAATACTGTAATCTTAAGCCATGCCTTCCATAAAAATGTATTGACATGTGTAAATAGAAGAAAAGAAAAAAAAATACAAGCAAAGATTTCATTTCCTTGCAAGGAAAGACTGCTATCGCAAACTGGAGTTCTGTATTCTTCAGAGAAAGAAATGAAAACAACAACCCATAAAACCACTGAAATGCTTCAGATGTCATCCATTCCACGATAACAGGTTAAAACTGCCATGTTGCTTTCCGTTAACATGGATAGAATGATTTGCTGCTGGTTGGATACTGAATACAAAAAGCAAAAGAAAGTTGAGATCATCCCACATGAAGTCATTATTAGAGCTGGCTTTTCCCCCGTTTTGAAGTACAGTAGTGACTTGTAAATATGACCTTTTCTAAAGATCATCTGAGATTTGAAGATTTATCTGCCTGCTTCACCCAAACAACTGCTGAAAGAATTTACTCTATGGAGCCCCTATACAGCATTCAAAATGTCTTGGGTTTGGGTTTTTTTTTCATGAAAAAAACCACAAAAAGTAGTTTTAGGTTTTTCTATCTCTGAATTGCTAACACATTTGTAGATTTCATTTATTCTTCCATGTTTGAAAATGGTTTCTGCAAAATCAAAATAACTGTCAAACTTCCTTACGCCATGCTTCCAACAGTTTGAATTTAATACTTCTTGAATGGAATGACATAATTTATTTCCTTTAATTTGCAGTATGGCTACATCAAGCTAGCTTTAAGTCACAACTGTACCTAACCACAGTTCTCTGCAGCAAACCCATGATTTACAATATCTAATATTGTGGTTACAGTGCAGGGAACCGTGGGTAAGAAACCTCCATGTCAGAGTACTGTGGTTGGGGTTTCCCGGAAGAGTGGCAGTTGACACCTCTGGAATATTCATATATAAGTGCTTCAGTCAGATGGTCCTGAGTTGAACGGGTAACTCAGGCACTATGAGAGCCTGGCATTCAGTCTGCGGGAATGTGTGTAACCTCCGTCACTCGAACCGCTTTGCAAACTGTAGTGGTCTTCAGCATCACTGGCACTTCCAATACTGTCCATTTCACCTGGAGTAAACTCCATTCCTTCAATGTCTACTTCTAAAGAAAACATAAGAAGGCACATTTTCAGAAAGGCAGCAGTTGCAGCAAGTAGTCATGGGCCAGTGTCAGTCAATGTTCAGGTGAAACCTGAATCAGACTTTGTTTTCAGTAATCTAAACAAAAAGAACTGGCACAGTAATTCCTGAGAAAAGGATCATCTTGTCCACCTGAGAATTAAAATCCCTTCTGCCCTCAACCACATAAATATACTGCATGACCCCAGTAGCAAATGCTGTCCCAGAACTGTTCCAATCTGCACATAAACACTGATCTAGAAAAAAACTACCTTCAAAGGCCATAACAGCGCAGCCCCATTCCCACTAATTCCAACCCATACAGGTGTTGGCTGGTGGCAACCACGGTGGGACCATCTGTCCACCAGGAACTGCCCCAAGACTGACCACGCAGTTCCTGTGGGCCCTGCAACAGCCAGACTGGGTGAGTGCTCAGCATGTAAAAGCTTCCAAAGGGAAAATAAGAAATGGCGACAGGAAGCTCGAAGAGCTCTGTCATAAATGAGAACCAAATGCAGAGAACCCTTGGTGATCACTACACAGCAAATATTTTCAAATTTCACAATAAACGATGTGGAATTAATTTATTCACACAAATAAATTAAGCCCAGTAAGTTGTTTTCTTTTTTTTTCCAAGAGAAGATACTATGCCAGCCTTACCAATAATTACACTGAAAATTCAAAACATGAAATGGTAATTGTTTAAAAAACTGGCAAAAACACATGATGGATAAATAGCTTTAAAAATACACGCAGTATTAATAGCTTCAAAACTTATTAAAAAAGGTCACTTTTCAAACAATGTAAAAAAGCTGCAGTAGGTTTTTATTTCTCAAACCGCATTACGGAACGATTTTGTCCGGGTTTTGTTGAAAGCTTGATTTTTAGTTCTAAACGACATTTTCTTGTCTCCTTACTTCCCTTTTCCTTCCTGCTCCTGCAACTCCCCTTGGGAAGCCCTGGTTCAATTACCTTGTTCAGAGTCAGTGGATATTGTTGATCCCATGCTGTCAGTGCGGATACGCTCCATGCCCTGCATGGAGAGCTGCTCCAATCTGCGCTTGAGGTAGCGGTGCTCCCGCTGTAATTGTTCTTTAATATTTAGAGCTTTTCGGTCCTGTTCTTCCAATTTCTTAAAAGGGAGAGAAACACAGTCAGCCGGTGGTTTTTACCCGTGTTACAGCATATGTAACTTAAGGTGTTCTCATAAGCAGTAATTTAAAAGCAATATAAATATTTTAGTTGAAATTGAATTAAATTTAAAATTTTTATTTTTTCAGTTAGCATTCTGTAGGGGTCAGTACAATTTTAGCAGTCAGAGCTGAATTTGTTTCACAAGATATATGGATACAGGGGGAAAAATAATAAAAGAAAAAAATCCTTCAGAGCAGACGTTCCTTGACTAAGACCAAATTATTGTTGCCTTGGTTGTGGGGAATATTTAAATCATTTTATCAGGCAAAACCGGCATCATCTTTAATAACCCAAGCACAGCTCAAGTTTCAGTGAGAACATAATGCCTCTTTAGGTGAAATAAGAGACTTATCTATCACCATAAAGGAACCATCCTGAGCCTTTGAATGCTCTCCCTCCTACCGCAGGCCATGGAAAATTTCGGCATTTAAAAAGCTTAATTAACAATAAGCAGCATTAATTATATATAGTAGGAGGAATTTACAAACAATTCTCTTTATTCTTGCGTTTTTTTTCCTTGAACTTCTGCAGAACAAGTATGATAATTCTGTAATATCTCCTACAAATCAGTGGTATTAATCCAAAATTTCTCAGCCTGTGAAAAGATCTACCATATCTACCTAAAATCTCCCCTCTGATAGAATAAACCAGATATGAAGTTTGCAAATAGAAAGAATACTTCACACCCAGTAAAATGTGCTGCACTGTTGGTCCAAACACAGTAACAGAAATAGCATCTTTTAATATTTCAACTAAACCCTCTTCCAAATCACTGATAGCCTTTTTTAAAAAATTGACTATATAATTAGGGGAAAAATGTAATCAGTACGATGGGATTAAAAGCCTGAAGGACATATAAATAGTAATATTTTTTATAATTAAAAAAATTATCTAACTGATTCAGTAAATTACAGGTTGTAGCAGTAAAAGCACTTATAGGAGCAAGTAGATTTCTCTGTGAGCTGTGTTTACATGACCACTGAGATTTAGGAGATGTGCAGGGAGTGAATACAGCTGCTGCTGATGCCTCCCTGCTGTCTGAATGAACATGGGCTTGGTTTTCTGAGGAGAGCAGGTTGGGACAGTGCACAGCAAACCACAAGGAAAACCTTTTTAGAGATTTTGCTGCTCCAATCCAAGCCTGAAATAAAAGTATTTCTCTCTGAAAAAATAAATGACACTCTTGAACTGGGGAGTTTCTTGGCTGAACAAAATCTACCTTCTTCAGCCTGGAGTTAACACCCTTCCCTAGAAATGCATCATAGGTGGATACACAATGTTATAATAAGAAAAGGGGTTGGTACATAAATTTACACAACAAACCAAATGTGCCCAATTGATCAGATTTCCCTTTCCTGTATATTCCTGGCTGCAATCCCAAA
This sequence comes from Neodrepanis coruscans, assembly GCA_013400695.1. NCBI lineage: Eukaryota > Metazoa > Chordata > Aves > Passeriformes > Philepittidae > Neodrepanis > Neodrepanis coruscans. Next base: position 37,082 of record VYZS01038010.1, read on the forward strand.
CTCTAACAGCTATTTTAGGAATGAACTCAGTGATTCATATCCAGGAGACTCAAAACCGTCCAATCTCTCAGAGCAAGTTCCAGTATATGGGGGATGTGTGTGTGAAAAGTTCAGAACTAATGACTGTGATAGAAATGGCAGCCAGGCACAGCCGTGCTCTGGCAGTGCAGTGGGGAGGGAGCTGACCTAACACAGGGGAGCAATTAAGTGCCAACCCTCTTAGGGCAGGTTCAGTTAAAATCTTAACGAGAAAGTTAAACTTCAGTCTCGGTTTTCAGAAAGTGAGCACTTGGTACTGTGAGCGATGGATTTGGAAAGAATCTGTTCCCAGCTTTTTTTATCAGCAGCTGAAATGGTAACTACAGGGCTAATCTCTCACACTCGCCACTTGTAAAAACAGTTTTTCAATTTGTATGCATAAGCCCGTGATAGGGGGGCAGCCCAAGACAAAAACCACATGCAGTGCCTTTCACGCATGTTAGCCTGAATTATAAACAAGAGGCCAAAATCTCAAATGGTAAAAACAGGGGTTGCCCAGCTAGAGTAAATCTGCTTAGGAGAGCTGAAGAAGTAGCTCTGTAAATTTCTTCACAAGAATAGTTTTGCTTAAATTAATCTTTAATTCCATATTTGAATCAGAGGGCTGCTCTCCAAAATATTCCAAGATTACTGGCAGCATTCAGCCTTTCCTGACACTTTTCTTGACCTGTTTCCCTGTAACACCGAAAAAATACCAGTTGAGTAATTATAGTCCCGGGCACAGCAGCAGAAACCTGTTCTTTAACTTTCACATTTGAATACCTCTTTGTCTTATTCCTGCATATAACCCTGTTCCCTGGAAACAACGACAGTGAAAATGGGAGAGAAGATGCCTTCGGAGAGGAGGCCTGAGAAATAATTCCCTTTGAATTACCTGTGCAAATGTAGAACCTGCACTGCTGCTGGATCACAGGTGAGATTTTGGGCTGGTTTTTGTTTTAAACTTGTAACAAGGAGTGCAGCAACTAACAGGAGACTGCACTTAATTTTTATTTTAATGGTGTTATAAAATGCTCCAGGGTCTGGTCAGCAAGATGCTGGATGGGGATAAGGCTCCTAGCAGATATAATCCTTTTGACTCCAGTATTTTTTTTTCATCATGAATGGATCTGGCTTTTTACATTGAAAGCAATGCAATACAATGCTACTTTGCTCAGTCCTTAAAAAACAAATATATTAATCAAAGAACAGCTTTGATACATATATATTATTTTTTTAAACTACAGTGTAAATCATTAATTACATCTCTCAGTAACTGAGCAGAAATTACTGCTTTATGTATTTGAGACTGCTGGGTAAACTGCAAAACACAAAACCTTGATACTGTGACTGCAACTAATAAAGGCCAATATATCCAGAAGATCGGACATATGGATATGGATTTTGTGAGAAAATTAGTTTCCTCTCTATGGATACACATTCTAGAAGATTCTCCTTCAAAAGAAATAAAACCACGGGCGAACATTTTTACCTTGATATGCATCTTAGCTCTTTTCAACAGACTTAGAGTGGTGTGTCTGGTGCTGTCCGGCCCGAGAGGCACAAGCTGTTTTAGCTGTTCCAAATATAGCCGGAGTTTAGCCCGCCTGCAATTATTAAAAATGGAGAGTGTTGTAGTAGAGTTGCACCCGAACAGCATATCCTATATGCAAACACCATCTGTTTGCAGGATCTCTGTGCAGAACTCGAGTCAACGGTGGCTTCCTTTCCCCTCCCTTTGGCAAAGTTTCAGACTGAAAGGTCACTTGAAATGCAGTAATGCTGCTTGGCACACTCAGACTGGAGTCTCATACCTGTGTTTCAAAGCAGTTTGCTCAGCCTGGTCAGTCCCATCTTAACCAAGGGGGAGTATGCTCAGAGATCTGAGAAACCCAGGCAAGGCTGCACACTCAACCTATAGGTAAGGAATTAAAACTGGGATTTTGCTCCAACGCAGTGATTTCTGCAGGCAGAGACTGAGCTGTGGGCAGCTGCAGACCTCAGTTCCTGAATCCTCACTCCCGACCCTGCCTGCTGCAATAGGATTCCCTCTCCCTATCCCTGCCTCCTGCGATAGGACACACTCCTGCTGCCCTTGCAGCTCTGCACAGGTTACAGCTGTTTTCAGCTGTGGTTTATCAATACATTGTGGTCCTGATGCCCCTTCTCCTTCCTTCTGCTGGCCCACAGTCCTCTCAGGGGATGTTCCTCCTCTCACTGTACAGCACTTATTAGAAACACAAAAGAGAAAACACTTCCAGCCATATTCCTCAACAACTGGGTCCTGCTTCCTCTGTTATTCCCTTACAAGTATCACTTCTGCTGCTCTCAAGAATCTCTCCTGTACTAATGACATTAATCTATCAGTAAAGAGGATGAACAAAGTAGTATTTCTACAAATATCTCTTTTCCAAACTGTCTCACTTTGAAAGAGAAGCTGGCAATACAACAGTCCATGAAACATTTGCTTCAACTACCCAAAACAAAGCACTGGCGAACCAAAGAACCAGGTGTTGGTGTGTTTCTACAGTTAAATCCTGAAGAAAGTGTCTCCTAGTTTTACTTCACAATTCTTGATTCCACATGATTCTACAATGAGACAGAAATGGATGCAGGAGCACTTCCATGAGCAACATGGCTACTATTTTGCTTTCTCCCAGCCTGTTACAGGCTGAACAAAGCGATGACCTGGAGCCGACATCCCACACACAGCTGTGAGAATAACTGAAGCAGATCACAAGGGTGAGATGAATAATCATCTTTCTCAAATCTGCTCAATGCTGCATGAAGGAAACAAACATTGCAGGGAATTCAACACTTCTGGTCGAGAATGAACTTTCTTTTGAACAGTTAGTTCAAAACCACAACCCAGCATCAGTGTTGAAATGCAGTTGAAGAGGATTTAATATGCACCAAATGACAAATTACACATGTGTAATTGGAATGATTAGTGCAACGTGAAAACAACCTGAGAATTAATGGGGAAAAAACCCAAAGCAAAATAAAGTCAAATTAAAATACAGAACAGTAATGACTACACACTCACACTTTAGTTCTGTCTGTCTACAAATCACCAGTGTATTAGGTAAGAAGTAAAAGCATTTCTATAAAATTGTTACTTCTTCCTTCATACCACTTAAGAGAAAAAGGCATATTGGCAAAAACATGATTCACAAGAGACTTTTTGTTTAGGCCTGAGATTTTTTTTTCAATACAAGGCTCTAAACTTATCCATCTAAATGCTTTGATTTAAACAACACCAACAAAGACCAGGCTAAGTATTCACAAAAACAGCCACACCAGACCACAGAGTGCCCTTGAGTCTGCTGTCTTAAACTGGGATATTGATCTTTAAAATAGTGAAGTATCTGAATTAAAGACTACTGGTATACATGCAGAAAATCCTAGTCAGGTAAATTTTTATTCTGGTGCCTGTAATCCCTAAGAACTACCTGGCTGTGTCTGCATTTTAAATACAAAATCTTGTTTCAGGGGCTAAATTCAAATAATCTTCTTCGTTCCTAAATGGCCTCTAAACACACATGTGATCGTCTGCGTCACTCTGAACAACTTGGATGCAACTCTATTTAGACAGCTGACAATAAAGTGGGGATTGAAGATAAAGGATATGGCAAGGAAGAGGACAAGAATAGTATCCAAGTAGTAAACAGAGTTAAATGCACTGAAATGGAATGATCAATACACTTGGAGTAATTAAAAGTCTGATAAGGAAAATACAGAATTGTTGATCTGAGATCTACTTCATACCAATCTTGGAAGTTGTTAATGAAACCAGACTATGTACTCAACTTATCTGCCTCTGTTGCTATTTGAGGAAAGTCTGCTTACCATAGGGAGAAGGTAAGGCTTTAGTGCACTTCCTTACCATCAACTGGGGAGTTAACAAAAATATTGCCAAGATTCAGGGGCATGGCTCTGTGCCTTTTAAAAGCACTAGCTCTTTGATGTTACCTGCCAGCTCAGAAAAGCAGGATTTCACAGACGTGCCATGAAGAACACAGGACTGAAACTAAGAAGTGCATTTTAACTGACCAATGAGAAGAATTAAAAAAGAGCTAAATATTAAGAAAAATGCTTTAAGGCATTCTCAGCACTAACAACTGAGAACAGTAAATGTAATAAACACACTTGCAGAAAAACTTGCTCTACGTTCACCTTTTTTTAGGAGACTTTTCCATCTAATTACTCAGCACCTATGAATCTGAATTTTCAAGATAAGCTTTACACAGATCTTTACATAAATGCAGGCGTGTTTATGTGACTAATTCATGTGTTGTAATCGATGGCATAGATTGTGAATGCACAGAAAGAAAACCAGCCCACCACAATTCCTGTGGTACTTGAGTAAATATCCCCACGTTTTTCGTTTTGCACATCTTAGAAAAAAACTGTAATAAGAATGTAAGAAAACATTTCAGGCATGTTATGTTAACAGATCACACCAGCAGGAACAAGGGACTCAAACTTCACAGCAGATAAGTTGTCTCATACAGGCTCTGCCAGCACTAATTTCTCTCTTTTTCTGCAGGGATCTGACAGCTTTTGCTTTTCCTTGGCTGTCTATGGCCACTGGAGGAGGGAAAGGCACTCACAGAGGTAATTGCAGCCGGAGCTGCTTTGTGCTTTGCAGCTCACACCTTAAATTCCACCTAAAAAAGTAAGCCAAAAAAAAGCAGTCTGGTCTCAGAGCAACGGGGTAACACTCCCTGTGCATGAAGTGTGGTTGAAGTTGGGTAATTATCCTGTGCTCCAGCTTCAAACCCCAACTGCTACACCTTCGCCCACACCAACTGTGGTGTCAGGCCAGGACAGCAGTGCCTACAGAAGGGGGTACTTTTCTCACCTCATACGGATGAACAGAAATATCCTTCTCATCATTGGTACTGAATTCATCAGCAAAGGTAAGGATCTAAAAAAATGCCACCCAAAATCAAAACCCTCAAGCCTGCAGCTCTCTGTTTTAGGTATGGCCCCAGACATGGAAAGGTGCATGGACGCTCTGTCTCTGATTTCCCACATTGTCCTTTGTCCCAGATGATAAAGGGGTTTCAGATGTTCAAGACTTCAGTGTTTCTCCATAACTGAGCTCACAACATGGTCATATTAATCTGCATTACAGCTCTTCTAATGCTCAGTAAGCCCACAGATTGTCCCACAAACAGAGCACCAAAAGAGGAACAAAGCACCAAACAGTGTTGTTAAGAATTTTACTGCAGAATGAGGACATCCACCAGAAGTTCACTTGAAGACCACTCACTGACTCTAGTCCTTGGAGACTCCAGTTTCCTGCAGTGTTTGGTTATGAAAAGCCAGGTTCACCACTTCTCAAAAGAACATTGCCTTGCAAAGGTAAATTAAGACCTTTGACCCTAACCAACTGCAAAATTTTGTCAAATGACTCTATTAAATAATGTTTGCTGCATGTATGAAATCCCAGATGCATATCCATTTTAGTGCACCAAGAAATGGAATACTGAGATACAGAGGGGAGTAAAAAAAAAAAAAAAGAAACAAAAATGTCCATTGTTCACCCTGGATAATCTTCATTCCAAGGAAACTGCAAAAAAACTCTAAGAAATTCCAACAACTACTTGACAGGCAGTTGGGAACTGCAATGGGAACAAAAGACTTCTCAATGGGGCCAAACAATATAACATGAGGCCATGGCTGTGATTTGGGAGGTTCAGGATGGACAAGGGGAAACAAATTTTATTAGGGCAGCGGTACACGGCCAGAATAGGTTGCCCAGAAAAGCTGCAGAAGGGCAGTCCTTGGAGGTTTTTAAACATTTATCCAGACAGAGCCATAAACATTCACAGACATACAAATCAAAGATCACTTGCAATGCTGCAGCATTTGACTCACTAGATTGCTCTCATTCACATAACAGCAGAACACCCACAACTATGTGACTTAAACCTGTGCCACTCTGACCGATACAGTGCTGGTAAGGTTTGTGGAGTGACCTGATCTACTGTAGCCTTTCCACAGGGGCTCTCCAGGGCTTTTTCAGGTCCAGCACAGCAGACAGAAATGGCCTGCAGCCAGTCAGACAGCAGAGCTGTTCAAGCAGTAGCTGCACAGTTTTTTTGACAGCAGCAAAGGTGTGTTTCCTAAACCATTCAAGTATAAATCTAGAGACTTTATTTGGAGGCCACTGAGCTGCACAAAGCCAGCTGCAAAGGCAAAGTGCACATTTCAAACCAGCTGCTCAGCCCTCAGCACAGCACGGTTCAGCCAGGCCATGGGGACATTAAATGGCCACAGACACTGGTGACACAAGGTGACAGGGTCGAGCTCATGGGAGATGTGTGCCTGTCCATCCTGCACCACACCTGGATTTCCCAAGCAGACATGCTTCTGACAGCCTTCCACATGGTTATGGTAAGGTAGTATGGGGTGGGAATTTCCTGGAAGCTGCATCTGAAGACAAAACCAACAGTTCCTGCTGTTGGCATCATGTTCCTGACTGCCAGAGGTCACTTGCTGAAAGTGTCAGAAGGGCCATGCTCATCTGTTTCTGAACAATTGTGGGAAACAGCATAAAACTCACTACAGAAAAGTCAAATTCATGACAAGTGTTCACCTTGCACATCCTCCAGGTCTCACTCCACAGCCTCCCCAGCACAGAAGAATGACTCTGCCACATGTACCCATTCTCTGCTAATTCAAAGGTGACTGCAGAAAGGAAGGAGCAACTCTATCTGCTGTTTGTTATCCCATGGGAAGTCCCAGAACAGTTCTGTCTGGTCCACACCTACTCCCTCCTACTATCAGATTGCCCAGTCAAGACACGGAGCTGTCCTGGCCATACTGGGAGGCATCCGAGACCTGCAGTGTCTCCAGCGGATGGGCAGCAAGGACCTGGAAGGCTAGGAGATGCACAAAAAGCCACTAAATGTCTGTAGTTCCATACTGCATGGTCTGAATTTCCCTTCATGCTGGCTCCAGCAGAAGTAGGGTTCAACACCCCCAGTCCAACCTACCCTTCTCCACCACAGGGCACCACCAGAGCACATGTGGGCCATGGAACAATTCTGCCCTCAGAAGGCCCTGTCTGTGCTTTGCTGCAGGGTGCCCTAATGCCACAAACACTTCTGTGGCTGAACATGTGTCTGTGTTTCAGATGTCCCAAATTTAGTCTACTAAACTAGCTCTGTGTACAGGAGGTTGACACACTCTCAAATCAACTGCTAAATATACTTGTTTGGTGATGTTCTGAAAAGGAAAGGACACTACAGATCAAACACTCAAATGACACTGAAAATGCAATCACTACAAGCCGTGCTAGTGAGAACAACAGACACCTTTGAAATAGATGCAAAAATTAAAAATTTGTCACTTCTGTACATTAACCATTTCAGTTCAAAAACCAGGCAGAATCAGACCCTATCACAAGGCGAATTCAGTACAAATTTAATACAAACAAAATCTCCACTTGAAACAATAAAAATGTATTTCAAATTAATCTAGAGGACATTACAACCTGGACAGAATTACTGAAGCATTTCATATTGCTTCTTTCATGTTTCACATTTTCGTCCACATTCAAACCTATCCTGGTGCTGTGCAATGAAGTTAATACACAAAGGTTTAAATATAGAGCAGTTACTAAATTTTTCATTGTTGCATAATGACTATGTAATCTGGCTTAATGGCGTACATAGGATAAAGTCAGAGAAGAATCTCTGCACCAAAAATTCACTTCTGGAGTCAGATGTTCTCCAGGTACATTGTGAACCAAAGCAATCTGGCCCGAGCCCACAGCTCTGGGTCAGAGGTGCCGGTGGTGAACTAAGAGTTGTGTCTTCTCCTTAAAGAAAGGGGATTTTATATCCTTAACAGACACGAAATTCAGTGTAAAATACAGAAGTGAACTAACTGCAATTGTCAGACACTTGTGCTTTTACAGGAAGACTCTTCACAGATTTATTTACGAAATGCAAATACCTGCGTACAGGGAGCACTTGTGTTTTAGATAGAATCACCAAACAGAATCTCAGGATCCTTTGGGACATGCACTGGTCAGGATTAACACAGACACAATCACTACACATAAACTTATCATTATTTCAATTATATTGTTATTATTTCAATTATCATTGTATCACTGTAACTTCAGGTTTACCTGCCACCAAGGTAAAACTAGGGCAAGGAACCCTGCCTTCCTTCTGACTCCAGCTTCAACCCTTTCTTACTGGAGCCTGACACAATAAAGCAACATCTCTTAAGGGCTGCAGCCCTTTTTATTCTGTACACAGTCACTCTCTATAGCGATGGCAGGATTTTCCTGCAAACTGCTGTGATGGTACTGAAAACTGAATGTGTTTGTATTGTTTTGTGTAGTCCTGGATATCACGGCTACATATATAACGTAGATAATCATGTACCTTACTCTCTGCCTAGTAGAAGCCAGTTCTCAAGCACACTTGAGAACTCTTCTTTAAGCTAACACTTCTATTAAAGTGTCAGGAATTACATATTTACAGCTCTGCAAGATTTTTTATAAGCTACCAACGACAACTCTGTACTAATTAAAACACATCTGTTTACTAAACCATTTAAAGAGATTATATATAAACTTCCATCTTAGGAAATCAAAGAAATTCAATCAGATAAAAATGGTTCTAAAGAAACCTATTTATTAATGGTCCAGACAAGCATTTAGCTTATCTCCAGTAAAGTATTAAATACAATGGAAGATAACAACCCTTCACTGCAATATACAATCCTGTCTCTTCCAGATTTATTTCAGACAGAAACACTTTCAATACTTTCTCCTCTACAAAGGGTACCTCAAATACTTTTTTTTTCCAAAGGATGCTCCAGCTCACTCTTCAGCTGCACAATCTATTTCAACTGCACAACAAATTTGCTTTAGTGAAAAGGAAAGAAAACCTCTTAGTATTAATGCACTGTACCATAGCAAGGCACCCAGTGTGCCAATTGCTATGAGATGTGTGAAAAGCTTGCTCACAGCTGACTGCCTTAAGAGTCAAACCCAGAAAATTCAGTCACACTCTTACAGCAAACCTCTTGGCTTTTTATCATCCAAGGAAAGGTAAGCCAAACACCAGTGTTCTGCAACAGATGTCCATTTTTTACGTATTAACAAAACCCCTGAAGTTTGTGCTGCTGGGGAAGACTCAAAGGTTTGTTCCCACATGGCATTTTTTGCCTGTGTCTAACACCTCACAGAGGCCACTGCAACTAAATTCGGCAGCAAAGCCAGGGAAGGCACAGTGGCAACTAACAGTCAGAAAGAGCTGTTGAGTGCCTAATTGCAGTGATTGTTAGTGAATTAAACGCAACATCCCTACAATCAGTGCAACCACCCACTTTATTTACTGTGGTATTAACTGGGAGTTTCATCCCATATATGCATTTTCAGTGTGCTGAGTATTTGTGTGCATCTGTGTTGCTCAACTGAGACCAGCCAGGTGGTCTTGGAGAACCTCAGGAGCATCCGAACACAGGACATCAACTGCTGCAACTCTTACTGCACAAGCTTCCAGAGAGTCGGTGCTGCTATGGACTTATCTTCAAGTTTTCATGTGAATACTGCTCAGAAACGTCTGGTGCTTTTCCTAATGCTAAGAAAGACAGAAAAAAACCTTCTGCTGCCTGTTACACAGTTTATGATTTTCGTGTTTTGCGCATTTTATCTCCCTGAAAAAATTTCTTTTACACTATATATAAATGCACACTGCAGCACTCACAGTGCATTTTATTTACTTTCACTTAGTGCCACTTCAGCCCACTTACTGAGCCCAGACTCCACACTTGACTTTTGCCTTTTTATCTTCCAAAAGATGCCACTTGTTCACATTTTCAAACATACACATGGAACCAAAACTTATTCCTGCAACTTTCAGTAAACGTAAGATAAGGGAAGCATCTGCAGTGCCACAAATGTAAGGATTTTTGGCCAGCTAAGCCTCTTGGCAGCAGTCCACAGAAAGCCACCTGGGACGCAAACCAGGGACAGGTGAAGAGTGGCTGGTCTGTGAGAGGGAAGCTGCTGACTCCCAAGAGAGAGAATGCCTGGCAGACCTTGCTCCCCATATTGCCCTCTCCCTCTCACCTTTCCCCAGCCCTCCAGTAGCTCCTTGCTGAATGCAGTGGCAGTTGCCTGTCCTAAGCAGACTTTGACACACTTTATGCTCTGGTTTCTCACTGGAAGGGGAGCTGTGGCGGCCATGTACTGTCATAGGCCAGGGACAGCAGCTAAGGCAAGCAAACAACAGCAACTCCTGAGGCTCACCTTGGCCTGGAATGACCCTATACACCAGCAACACCAGTGCAAGAGACCTGACCAAAGCCTCAGCAGCTGGTGGCTGGCCAGACGGTGCTGTCCCTTCAGAGTGTACTGACAGCCATATCTCACTTTGGCCAACAGAAGAAACAGAAGCCCTGTGGCACATTTAGTGCCTGTTGCCACGTTGTTCCTCAACCTTCTCCCACTCGAGTTCTCCTCCCGCTGCAGAGCGAGCACGAGCTGTCAGAGCTGTGTGAGGTGTGACAGAGACGTGTCACACCCCAGTGCATTCACACCCACGCACCTCAACTGCCCTCAGACCAACCTAGTAACACAAGAGGCACTCAGAGGAGCACTTGGGCAGGGCAAGGCAAGGCAGGGCCGTGTCAGCAAGGACTCTGGGGTAGGTGGAGCACCAGCAGCTCTGACTGGTGTCTGTCTGACCCACTAGGAACCACAGCCTTAAGCTCTGCAGCATTAAGAGCTACAGCACCCACACATGAACACCCTCATCTTGTCTCCTTGGCTTTTTCCAGACTCCTCCCTGCATCCAGGCTTCAGCCATCTCACTGTCTTAAGCTGCTCTTATTTGAAGAGCAGCCTTGAAGGGTTTAACAGCCCTTCATTGCCTTGGGTCTCCATGATAACTAACAGCAACACACAGAAATCTGAGATGTACTTCCTGGGAAATGTCAACAGGTATTTACAAGCTATACAGGGATTCCCAAAAGCACCACAAGCAAAAGTAATGGCAGCTGTATATCATTTGTCTTTCCTGGATGGTGACCATCACAAATTTACATCCTTCAACCACAGGCAAGGCAACAGAAATCAAACGTTATAGAAATGGCTGAAATCCACTGCAGTATGTTTTTGCCCCATATGGATTTGTCTTCTTCTCTAAAGGGAGAAAAAAAAAAAAGGAGATTCCAACCTCTATTTTTCCATTTCAGCCTTTATGTTGTGCTCATTTATAAAGAAGAGTTTTCTGTATTTTAAACCTTCAAAGTCAATGTCAGAACAATTCTTGGAGCTATAGAAAAGGAATTTCTTTTTCAGTTGTCTTCTATTTTTGGCCCTGTTATCTACTGATTGTCTTGTACATTTACTTCTCAAACATTTTTAAGCAATAGTGAGGGAGGTGTCACCTGGTACCATGAGCTCAGCATCACACAGTACCTACCTAATCCAGGCAGATGAACAACAGTGCCTTGTGGGGAAATACACAAGTGATGGAAATACCTTTGTACACACTGAAAACAGTCCACAAAAAAACTAATCAGCCATGCTTTTAATAAACTTATTAAATACTTCATTCAGCCAGCCTTCCACCCATTTGTTTTGCACATTAAAATGCACACACTGCAATTTAGTAGTCCTCCTAAATTAGACCTCTCAAACCCATCTGTCTTACTGGCACTCAAGTTTCTTAGATTACACTGCAGGGAGACTCAAGTTTGTCTGCTACCTCAGAATGGTGTCAGACCCAATTAGATAAGGAAAGTGCCGTGACAAGATCCTGCCACTCCAGGATCAAGCAGTTTTAATTCCCACTTGAAGTTACATGGAGGCACACACGTACTTACACACGCTGCCCATGGAAACCTCAGGAGTGGATTAGGACTTGCCACCATTTACATGACAGTGGTAACGCCTTGACCCTCGCTGGAAGTGGAACACCACAAAGCAAATTTCCACAGCACATCCAAACCCACACCGTGGGTCTGCAGTTCTGCAGCAGAACTACCTTTCCTCCTAGGGAGTTTGTTGAGGGCTGCAGAGCGTGGGTCAGAGAGAACAGCAGAGATTTAAACAAGGAAAAGCTGTGTAACAACAACAGGTTTGCACCAGGTTTACATACAATGGGGAACAGGTTGACAGTGATAATTCTGCACAAATTAACCATTCACCAACAGGTGGCTGAAGAGGATGCAGTCTGTCTCACCCAGAAGTGACTCCTGGGAGCATGTATGTGCCTCTCACGTGGAGCTTAAGGCACAAGGTGCCGAATGGCTCTGTGCACACGAGCTGCACGTTTTATCAACTGACAACACCCCAGAGCAAGACACTGCTTACAAATCAGCCCATGGCTTGAAACCGGCTTTAATTATCAGACTGTTTCCCCACATCAAAATGCTAAGCAAGAACATCGTGTCTCAGGACAGCTGCCAACAGGAAGGATCTTAAAAAAAAAAAAAAGGAGGTGGGGGAGACTACAATGCTTAAATAAGCCTAGAGAAATTGAGCTGCAGCACAGCACTAAGCCAAGAGCATGGTACTGGGCCTAGTGAGCTTTTTCTGCCTAATTTTAAACCTCCCTATAGACCTAGTTATTTTATACATATGTCAAATGAGAGGAGAAATGGGTTCAAGATTTATTTTTTTTTACACTACTGTATGATGCCAAATTAAAGGAGAGGCAAGTCGAGTTGAATTATTTTAGCTAAATTAAAAACATGCATTGCTGTCACACACTGAGCACAAGGCATTGGGATTGCAGACAGCTGGAATTAAGCAGCCTTCTCCTGCATCAAGTTAAATGAGTATCTGCAGTACTGGATACCTGTTACTGTGGTTTTATTGTCTACTGTACCTCTGAATCCAAATACCAAGTAAATACCAAACACCCAATTTAACCAGCCTGACAAACGCTGTAGGGATTCCACATTCCCACATGCACGAGGCAACAAAAGAAACAGCAGCAATTTACACTACCAGGTGTAAAAACCAGGTCAGAGTAAAAGCAACTCTGTCACCAGTTCAGCACCTAAACAATCACTTTCTCATTCTCAGAGGTGGGAAGTTTTAAGCTCCAACCATGAAACTATCAGAAAGAGAGTGCTATGTGTTACTTCCCTCTTTGCTTTTGTTATTACATCCTCAGAACAGGTACCTAACACATCCTTGTGGCCATCTTAGAGGGAGCAGCTAATGATGGCAGCTTCAGCAGACACAGATGAAGTTTACTGACTTCTGGAGGAAGGAGGTGGTGGGTGTTGCTGTCTTTTACCAATGTAGATACTTGGGATGTGCTCCAATGAGACAGTTGAGATGAGCTGGGACAACATCAGGGTGCCTGTTTCAGGCAAATGAAGGCTGGTTCCCAAGTGAGAACACCAAAGGAAGAGAAGAAAAGAAATCACCGAAGTAATTAATAATACATGTCCCCAAATGTTTTGCTGTATGTCTCCAACTCCCTCATTTAAAGCTTGTAATTAGAGGTGAATGGAAGACAGTGAGGTGTGTATGTATAAACAAATTCAGGGGAAGGATTAAATGCACTGACTGTAATTAAAGATGGGCTCTTCCAAGGCTACCATGGGTACTCTTACTTTCAGATGAATTAAAAGCTGAGCAACACTTATTTCCCCCCCACCCAAACAGTGACAAAATCTGGCATCATGGGACAGTGAAGACTTGCAGATATTTGAGTGTCCTGCCCCAAAGTTTAGATATAGCTTGCCACAGAACAGATAGTGCCTTGTTTATAATTTAATTTCCGTCCTATTTCCCTTTCCATTGAGCAGTACAAAACTTCTTGTTTCTGAGCCAGAAAGGGTGCAGTTGAGCAGAATCTGAAAGTGATCCATTTGGGGATGATAAGGTATGGATCAGCTTTTCAAAATTCTTTCCCCATTCCTCCTTCTTTTTCACAAAACTCAGCCCAGGTTTCTCAAGTGCAATGTCCTGAGATTAGCTGGCAATGGAAGGAAGAGTTGGAAGTTTGGACCCACTTGCCATGTGAGTATGTAAAGTCAGGCAGTGGGAACCAAGACACCCAACAGTCTATTTCAAACACCTCTTGGCATCTACACCCAATAACTGCTTCTAGCCAAAGGCACACAACAAGCTCCCAAATTTCCCTAGCAGAAATTACTTGCTCCACCCATGCTGTTCACTGCAGCAGTCAACACAACAGCACAGGATGAAGTCAGCTTTCTTGGGGAAATCACAGGGTTTGCTACCTTTATGTTTTGTAAATACCAGCTAATGTGCTATGTAAGACACACAATGTCTGTGCAGCCAGGATTTACAAACACTGATGGTATTCCTAAATTCAACAGGAGCTGCTGAGCCCTGGGAGAAATTATATGCCAGGCAGGCCTTTTATTTAGCACCTTGAATCTTCCCTGAACCATCAAGGAAAGAAAAGCAGATAAATTTGTTAGGCATTAACCCCAAGGTAGCAGCTGGGAGAAGTGGACTCCCCACTACTTCTCCAGCCTCTTAGAAGCATTTTGCCGTGGTCAGATGCAGTCTTTTGACTGTTACCCAAATCTTCTGCTTTCTTGCTACAAAGCAGAATCTAACATCAGCTTTCTGAATGTAAAGCACACAGCCTGCAACTAGAGTTATTAGTTTTTTCAAGTGAGAAGCATTGCAACATGATCTCATGTACATACATCCAAGCCCACACCTCTTCTGTGTTGGTTGTGCCAATCTCCACACTCTACACAATTAGTTACACTAATTTCTATAGAAAAAAAATTGCGTAATATAAACTAGAATTAAAAAATGTTTATGAGCCACTTGACATCCTTTGACAAGTCCTGTCACCCTGCTCTAGTCTAGCAGGGTGTGTACATGGCTCAGTATATGCATTTCCATCTCGAAATACAGCACTCTGAGGGCCCAGAGCAATTATCTTCTTCCAAAAGGAGGGGCAGATAGAAGGAATATCTTATCCATTCTTGTGGATTGCACAGTTTTTAGGACAAGAAGAGTCAGTTTTAACTGGATCCCATGCATGGAGCTGGGGGGGTTGGTTTTGTGGTTTTGGTTTTTTTTTTTTTTTTTTTTAAAAAAAGGCC
>VYZS01038028.1:0-16261 GCA_013400695.1 Neodrepanis coruscans
AAGTCCACTCCTTAAGGCATCACTGGACTCTTATACTGAAGATCTCAGAACAAAGGAAAGTATTTCTGAGGATTCATTTCTCACAAGAGTTTACCTTGTGCATTTGTTAAAAGCTCTGATGCCACATTTCAAACAAAGGAATAAAATTAAGCACTCTACAAAAGTTCTTAGGGAAGAATTTCTAAACTAATCTGTAAATATATCAAAGTTGGCAAAACACACTAATTACACCCACATTCATAAATATTGTGTTGAAGAATTTGTTCTGAAGAAAGAAAAAGTCTATGTTGAGCAGTTGACCACCTAAATATATTTCAGTCAGCTCTAGACTGTCCTAGAGATGCAGTGCTAGTTCCTGGAGTGCATCATGCAGTTTAAATTAATTTTAAAGTCATTAAGTCTGTATGCTCTGAAATGACTTCATGGTGTATATCAGTGTATGATTATTGAGGGTGGTGGAAAACTTGTTTCCAAAACATATGTGATTTAAACTAAAATTTTAATAAAGTGAAACCATCATATTCCTTGCTACACGTCTTATAGAATTAATAAAGGGTGAGTTTTTTAATAAATCCTCTAAACTGTATTGTGATCTACACAGAACAACAACAATAATAATAATAATCAAAATGCACGTGCTGAATATAATCTCTACTTCAGCATCACACTTTCTCACATACTTAGTAGCTCAGAGACTGAAAGAGCAAACCACAATCACTTAATACATGCAAGTAATATTTTCCCTAACCATGTCGTCAAAGCCACAAAGTCATTTCTCCACAAAAATAAACAATAACAAAACAAAAACAAAACAGAAGCAGACACCCAACATAGAATATTGAATCCAGATATTTCTGGTTTAAAAATGTTTTAAACAATTGCAAATGCTTAATAGCTCAGATTTCATTCTGCATTTTCTTTTAAGGAAAAGTAGAAATTCCTGTACATATTGAAAGTTTCTGAGTCTATGTATGTATATGAGTGCTACTGCTGTCAAGAGATGAAATAGACAAAACGGAGAAGAGTAAGAAGCCTGCACACATGGCACAAAACACAAAACAAAATACATTCCTTTTGAGTTCTCAGTAAATCCATGCTTGGTTTTGAAGACTCTGTAGCCATAGTAGCATGCATAGAAATCTTTCTAATGTGAACATTGTCATAAATCCTAATATAATACAAGTAAATGTAAAGAAAAAAAAAAAACTAACCCCCCCTTACAATGCTTTGATATGTTTTTAGAGGCAACAATGTTTTCCATAACCTTGGTACACTTAAAGTAGTGATTATACTTGAAACACACTCTCAGCAATGCTTTAAATATATTTTCCAGTTGAAACAGTATGGCTTACATGTTCTTCTGCCCAAATGATTTACATTTTTCACTTAAGTAAAATCTGCTCGCACAAGTTTAATATTTGGGAAAGTGAAGGAGTAACACCACTTCTAAGAGTGAGAAATTGGAAACGCTTTTATTGTGCCAAGTGTTCACATGGCTTTCCCTCTGTATCTCACTCCCTACATAAAAATTTTGTAGCTATAGTCTTGATTTATCAAGCAGGACTCACTAATCGTGTTAAGATATGGTAATCTGCAAAGCTTAAATGAATACACAATTTTTGGCTTTAATTATCACTGTGTATTTTTGTTACAGATTAATATTTTTTCAGACTTATCTGTGGCTTTAATTTGTGTATCTGGTTGGAATCTTGTCACATGTTAGCACTGCTGATTTTTTTTCCTCGAATCAAGTGTAAATCATGGCAACATCAAATTTTTTCTTTTTAATTTCTAAAATTAATCAAGGATTTACACAGAAAAGATTTCTGACACTTGAAAATGTCAAATAAACTGATACAGAAGCAAATTGTATTATAATATCAGAAAAAGCCCTTCTGAAATTCTTTAGAATTTGAAATAATAAAGGTTGCCAACACCTTTTCAGCTTTGAATATGTAAAAATGACATTTTCAGTTAATTTGAAATTATAGTTTCTACTGCTTTGTCTAGCAGTAGAAATTCTGTACAGGGGGTAAAAATAGCTTTGTAATATATCTATTCAAATGAAAAGCTAACAGCACAAATCTTTCAGAAATCCTGTTCTCTTGTAATGTAACAGTCAAATTTTCCTGAGTCAGGAAGTTCAAATATATCAGAAGAACATCTATAGTTCTGAGGTTTTATTTGAAACCATCTATCTCCTTCCTCCCAAGACTTTAAAGGTTTGCCCACATATTGCAGACACAAATTTATTAAGTCTTCATCTTCATCTCATGCATAAATGGCTATATTCAGTGTCATAACTGCAAAGAAAAACTCATCACCTGTCTAAAAACAGCGACTCTCCAGACTTGCAGACATACATTTGGTAGTTTGCAGCTGCACAATATTGGTAAATATTAAATACCTTGGAGAAGTATGTGCCCTACATGGGATACAGAATATGCTGTGACGCAGAAAGGAATTAAATAAAAACTTAAAATCTGAGGAAGAAAAAAATTTCTGCCACAGTTTGGAATGCATATAGAAAGACATTTATTTTCATTTTTATCAGTGCTAAATAAAGAATACTGTGTTCTAATTACTTGTAGATTTGTACATGGGCATATTGTATTTTCTCTGTCAGCTGTGTTCTGTGTTTATTCTTTTCATTCAACAGGTGACTCTTATTAGAAATGTTACAAGAATAATAATTTTGCTTAGTTGGAACATCAATGCAATTAAATGTATGGGTCTCTAGATGAGTAAAATTTGCAAAATATATTTACTCTTTTATAATAGGAAAAAAACACCAGTTTTCCATTTGTAGTCTGAACATTTTGAAAGTTATTTAGTCCAAGAAAACTAGATAGGAAATGAAAGAATTAATTTAGAATTAAAAACATCAAACATTTATTTTATCAAGTTGAAATATTTTAAATTAGGCACATGTTTCTTCTGACAAGTGATTCATTGATACCTGTACATAACCAGGAAAATGCCTGAACAAAAAAAAATCCCAAACAAAAAAATGGGGGAAAAAAAAAGGTTGTGTTGTGGCTTTGTTTTTGTTTGTTTGTTTGCTTGTGTGCTTTGGTTAGTTAGTTGGGCTTTTTTAATTGTCTTCAATAGCAGGTAATGGATGGATGAAAAAATATGAAATAGTGAATTTTTTATTTCCTTATCCTGAGGAAATTATATAAGCGCAATGTTTTTAAGAGAACTTCTATCACTTATATCTATGATCCAGCTAAGTATGCTTCTATCCCTAATAACATGTAGTTCTCTACCAAATTCAGCAAGGAAGTCTAAAAGAAATAGTTTTAAAAGTTTTGTGAAAGTAAGAAACCAGATAGAGACAAGTATTGCTTTACTGTAAGCATGAATCCATTTAAGAGCCAACATAAATTTCCTATTAAGTAAATATTAATCAGTGAACATTTACTGGATGGCTCTATGCTATGTAGTGTAGCCTTTTACTGGTATTAGGTACCAGTGCATTTATGATGCTTTGACAGAAGCAGTCATACTACTATACTTACTTACCATAAACTGAGTGTAATAAGGGCCTGTAAGGAAAGTGTACTATGAGCCTGGTGTGTAAGTCTGTCAAGTAGTTAATGCTACAATGTCAAAGCAACACTGTTTAGAACAGTTTTAGAGAAATTTTCTGTGTTGAAATAAAACAGCTGAGCCAAATGCAGCTTTAATTACACAATCTAAAAATTAAGCTTTTATCCCCACTGGTTGTTTGCCAAGGTAGAATATATTATTTAAATTTCTATTATTGTTAAAATAGTCTCCTATATCCCCTTTTCTTGAAGCAATCTTTCTGAAAGCTGTATATTTTTTTGTTCTATTGCCTGAGATGTTTTCATTGTGGCTTGCTCCTGAACACAACAGTTTTCTTCCCCATCTTCACCTGCCTTAATACAAATGCAGATGAAATGTGGATAATATAGAAAACCTCTGTATTTTTTTAAACACGCTGAAAAGTAAGTTTTAATGTATAAATTAAGGCAATGTCTGATTTTATTTTTATTTCACAATTCCATTCTATGAAAGTTAAACCAGTCACTACTAAACATCAATATTTCAAAGAAAAGTGTCCCTGGGGTAACTCAAAAGTTTTGGGAAAGGATTTATTTGATCCTCTAATACTAAGTGAACAAACTACCTTTCAAGTTTTGAAAGTATTTTTAGTAATTTAAAAAGGACTTTTTGTTAATGTTTTAAAATGAAGAACTGGGTATAAATAAACTTATTTTAGTAATATGAACAATTTTTGCAATAGCTTAAAAGAGTTCAATCAGACTAGAATTTTGCAATTCAAATGCCCAAGGTGATTAGATATTTTCCGTTGTTACTGGTTTTTACCAACACCTAAACTATCATCAAACAAACATGAGGAAGCATTAGGACTGCCCATTTAAGTCATCTAGGTATTAGTTTTCAGGATCTCTGCATCCTCAGAGGTCTAAAGAAGAAAATATTTACTATTTGTTGCCACTTAAGAGTAAAAAAAGTAATGTTCGGTTAAAGTTTAAAAATGCTATTACGAACAGCTTATCTGCATTACTTTACCAAACTTTACCAAATAAGACCAAATTAAGAAACACAAACATTTGAGTGTTTAGTTGAATAGTTTTTGAACAACATAAAAAAAATCAGACTTCAAAGATTTTCTCCCATTTGCATGACATCTCCTCTAAAATGAGAATATTTCCTCTAAAGTTACCCATTGTAATGTTACCTTCTAAATTAAATTTTATGAAATAGTAAACTGTAATTATGATTTAATTTATATCAATTCTGTAAATTCCAATATTTAGATAAATATTTAGAAAAATTAAGAATTTTAATGGAAGATTTAAGAGAAATAAATTTAGCATAATCTGATTACAAGAAGTGCCTAAATTATTATCTTTTTTCTTCAAGCTAAGAAATGCTTTCAATGTTAAGTGTGATAATTAAAAAAACAGAATATTGAAAGGGAATTTTTGTATTTTCCATTCCCATATAAAATAGTTATTATTTAACTGACTATAATAAAATTATTTGTTCTCACTTAAATGAGAACTCACTTCTCAAGTTTACTTTTAATTTAAGAGGAAATTATTATGAAACAAATATCCAACAGCTAGTTCCAGAGGAAAATTTATTTTTGTGATTTCAGCTGGTAAAATAATTATTGGCATAATTTCAACATCTCTGATATTTTGATGCTGTAAGGGGTATGTTTAATATTTGGGATTTCACTATAGCTAGGTAGCTGAGTAACTTAGAATATTAAGAGTAGAAAACGGCCTGTCCTTCACATGTTTGCATTCTTCTCTATAGATAAAGAGGTAGCTAGACCAAAACATAAGACCTGGGGGGAACTAACAGGAGGTGGGAATAGGTAATAAGATACCATTCCGTTGGATGTTTTGGGGGCATAGTAGTAAGATGGGGTTTAGTTGGATAGATGAAAGGGGTGGGCACTAGAGGTTATAAAATTGGAGAGATTGTTATGAATTTCCTCTTTGGACCATCGGACACCGATAGTAAAGCTGCTCTCTCCCTTCACTGCGAGTCCTGTCTCACTTCTTATCTTGGCCCAGCCGAGGCCTGACGGCAACAATTTCAGCTTTGGTCTCTGATTGCTACAGTGTTACTACTGATTGCTACATTGTTACAGTGTTGCAGTGTTACTGCAAGAGAAAAGTAATAATTACACAGGGAAGTACTTAAAAGGTAAAATATCTATCAAAGAAACATTAATGTAAATTTAAAATTCAAGAAAACTTTCATCATTGACATTTTATAGTTATTTCTGAACTAAAATTATTAAAATATAGAAGAAATAGGTGAGCAACCACATGTCCTTGATATACTCAGCTCTCTTCAAAGATCTTTGCACATATTGGAAATGCTTGCTTACCACAGATAATTTACATTTTTAACACTCTCTTCAATCCTGTTCCTTATCAACTAGAAATACCGTATAAGACAGATGCTTTCATCTTTTCCCTATGATCTAGGATGTTATGGCATATAGTGAATGTTTGACTTGTCTGTCTAAAATTATGTAGATTGTCTCAGGCAAAATCTGCTCAGTTCACATGGTTTAAGTCAAAATATGATTGAAGGAGTTTACTGATTAACATAACTAGCTATCAATTAACTATATGTTCAGTATCAATATCAGTAATACAACAGATGAGACACAATACTGAGCACCTACACATTTTGAAATATCCTCTTCTAAATAATACCAAACACCCATAACACACTCAGGTAACTGCACTGTTGTTTCTCATGATGTTCACAGATCCCTCTACACATTCTCCTCTCCTCTTGTTGAGTATTTGACTTTCTTGGGGAGTGAACTGATGACATATTTGCAGAAAACCTTTTTCCAGAACTTTTGATCTACATTTGAAGAGCAGCACAACCTTCTCTCAGTGCTTACTTTGTCATGCTATTTGTCACACAGTGCACCTCATAGCAGTCTGATGTTCTATTTGTATTCCTCCTTTAGCCCTGCTCTGACTCTCACTGTCATTCAGGGGCAGAGGTGAAACTCAAGTCATTTTACAAGGGTACGTGTGTCCCATCTGTCATATTTTCTGGATACATTTATGGATCTTTGCTTTGAATCTTCTCTGCCCTACGTCTACTCCTTGCCTTTCCCTTACTATATAGTTTCTCTATATTCCTCAGCTGTGATTACTTCTTGAATGATGACACTGACATTCAATTAGTATTTGAAGAATAAATGTACAGTTATCCTATGATGTACCACTATTAGCATCATATACATTTATCTCCATGAATGTATGGAACTTTTTTCATATAACCTAACTGAGAAGTCCCCTAATGAAATGTTCCTTTAGAGTGTTAAATGGTGTCCAGTTGAAATCAAATAAAAGCTTACGTACCGTATTTAAGCAAAGAGAAAAACAGTCCAGCAAAAAATTAAAACAATAGTCTTTATGATGGTCATTGTGACTTGACAAATGAGACAGATTATGAGAACAAATGGTCAGAAAGGTTAAAGCTGTGGAGCCAGATGTTTTACAAATTGTCCTTATCTCTGTTTTAATAGTGAGCTGTGAAACCATGTTTCTTTTCCAGATCTCAGTCCTGCTGATTAAATGAGTTGCACAGTATTTGATTACAGAGTATAATCAACCTATTGCAAAACTGAGTGAATAATTCATAATGTGTCATTTATCTGACAATTTTTCCTCTGTTTCTGTTTGCCAGTTGTCAGTGAGAATATTATCATGTTCTGAAATGCATCCCTTATTTGAATTTATTTACTGAGTAATTCCCACAAATTATTCCTATTCTGTGCTTCATCCACAGGTAGTTTTTTTATGAGTGTTCAACTTTGAAAGATACAACTGTTTTTATTTATTTGGCATATGAATTATGTCATATCCCTCTGTTTTCTGAATGGATGGCACATGGATCAAAATGAAACTTCAGTATGAAAATTTTACATTCATCTTTTTCCAGTATACATCTAAAATTCTTGGGCAAAAGCTGAAATTCCTCACTAGACTTCAGACTCCAATCTAAGAACAGGTGAATTTGTCATTCCTTTTCAGATCACCTAGAGTCACAGATGTACATCGAGGAGATTTGAGTATGATGATTCTATCAGAAGACAGAATGATGTGCAAAGAAACTACAGTTATTGAGCATCTTATCCTTTCATTTTACTTCTGAAAGTAATCTGAGTTAACTTTGCTCCTCAAAAAACCAGATAATTATCTCAACAAAAATGACTCTTTCAACAATATTCAGCTCCAGGAGACTTTATTCACAGGTCTATTTTTGAACAATTTCAGCAGTGAGATCACAAATCACTTTCATGTTGCCATCTTTGAATTTTATTTTATGTTGTAACAGTCTTTCTTTTATATTCTTTACTTTGCTAATTTGCACCTCAACAAGAGGTCACTGCTTCTCAGATCAAAATTACTGCTAGGCAGCAGAGATCCTAGGAGGGCCTCACTCTGTCATTGCACTGATGGCAGAGTAGTTTAAATACAGCAGGTTTTTTTTCTTGGTTTAACTGTGACAGCCATTTCTCTGACTGATCAGAGTTTGTGTTTTTATTTGTGTGATATGACCAGAGTTTTACATGGAAACTAGTAACAAGCTATTATTCTATGTAGAATGAGACATTCACAAATCTAAATATCAGTGTGTTGAGGCATGCAGGCTTAGTATGGCAACAACAGCCGGAGAATAGGAAGCACAATAGGTGGAGTAGAGTGAAAGAGACGANGCTAGTTTGTTTTCCTTGTGTTTTTATTTGTGTGATATGACCAGAGTTTTACATGGAAACTAGTAACAAGCTATTATTCTATGTAGAATGAGACATTCACAAATCTAAATATCAGTGTGTTGAGGCATGCAGGCTTAGTATGGCAACAACAGCCGGAGAATAGGAAGCACAATAGGTGGAGTAGAGTGAAAGAGACGAGGCATAGTATGATAAAGAATGGGGCACAGGGTTGATACTGGAGACCCCACAGCAATGTACAATAAAGAACTGGAGCAGGAGAAAGGTTATTCTAAAAATAATAAAAAAAAAAGAAATAATATCTAACATATATAAAAAGTGCCATATATAGTATTGAATGCAATATGGAGTTTTACACCAAAGAAGAAGAGCAGTGGTTTAAAGGAGTGTTAGCAAACAAAAGAAAACTATCTGGAGTGATTATCTGAAGGAGAAATTCACAAATATTGACACCAACATCATACTCCTTTTGGTGAAAAACCGCAGGTGCTACCCACACACCTGCCCCCACCGCTACCACTTTCAGCACCAACTTGAAATCATAAATTTTAGGAGTCTAAAGGATTCTGTCTGGACTAAGGGTGTAAAAAAAGACAGAGGCTGAAATTGTTACATATCACTATGGAGAAAATAGTAATTCAGCATGTGAGCAGTCCATGCTAAAATAACTGGTGTATTTTGAATATCAATATGTAGAGTCTCTCAATAAATTATCACAGACAATTAGGTACAGGTGTTTTGAAAGAATCTTGCTAGTTGTCCAAGATACCATAATTTATGAACAGAATGCTTTCCTCTCCCTAGAAGAATTTTCATTAAAAAAAAAAAAATCCAGTATACTTTCCAGCTAATGATAAGTAACTAATATAACAAGAATTGACAGGTCACAATGTGCTCCTTCACCCTTATTAAAAACTGTAGATTTCATAAAGTTTTGAGTGTGTTTAAATATGCAAACAACCAACAGGAAATTCCTGGTTTGAAGTACTCGCTATCTTCACTTGAACTTTAAAATTATGAAAGAAAACATCTTTAAAGTGCATCTCTTTAACCATACTGATAAATGATATTCTGAAAAAGTCGAGCCAAAGCACATTTTTAACATGTAGACATTTTGTTTCTAAGATAAAATTGCGCGGCACTTCATAATTCAAAAGCATTTTATCATAAAAATATGATATTCTTAAAATGCATGCTAAAACATTCAAAAAAAGAAAAATAACAAGATAATTACTCTTTTTTCTTTTTTGTAAAGAAGGAATACATGCAAAAAAATATCTCCATAAATACTGTAAAACTATTACTGCAAAAATACATTAAGAACAGTCATTGAAGTGTTTCAGAATATTAACTAGCAAGGATCTAATACTATTTGTTTTCTCTAACAATTTTAATGACTGAGGTTTTGTCCTGGTTTTCGACCCAGGGGGCATAACAGTGACGAGAAAAAGCTAAGAGAAAGCCAACAAAAAAAGACACACACGCAAAAAAACACAGGTTTTATTCTACACACACACAGAAAACCGACAATAAAAACGCAAAGACAGACAAATTAATCTCTTCTGGGGCCAGCGGCTGGTGAGAGAAGGAGCTAGGATGGCGCTGGGTCCTTGCCAGGGCTTCCTGAAAAACACCGGAAAAATTAGAGGAACCCGAACGACCACCCCCCTTTCCCAGGGAAGCAATACCACAGCTGATGGAAGAATGTTGTCTTCAGCCCTCGCCACTGTCGCTAGAGTCGCAGGTATGCCTGCGCTGCTGGAAAAAAACAGTACTGAGACGAGCAGAGGCGTTACCACGACCTCCGACGACCCCGAAAGGGAAAGATGGCCCCTGGGATCACCGTTTTATAGGGGACCAATCCCATGCAATCTCAGAGTCCCTCCCAGGCACAGGTCACCTCCGGATTGGGTAACCGGCACCCAGGAACCACTCCTGCAGGATTTTGCCATGAGACAAATGGTGGCGCTCCACATGACAGAAGGCCCGCGGGGTGTCCTGGCGGTCCCAGCATCAGTATTGGGCTGCCTCGACTCGTGCTAGCAGTAGCTGTTCACTTGCGGGGCGGCTCCCCAGCTGTGAAGGGCCACTGACAGCTCTGTTTGGTGTTGCGTTCCGTGTGCATGGGAAACCCACTGCACATGCACGCAGTGCCAAGAGCAGTCTGAGCCGAGGTCTGTCAGCGCTCGACAGAGATTCCCGCGATGCCACAGGTAATGCTGCAATCGTGGCAGCCACTGGCCTGGCGTTGATAGCTACAGGCCCCCACGCTGCTGCTGTGGGGCCATGCCCGTGGCAGTGGAGCTGTGCTGATAAAAAAAACCGCCAGTGGCCAGCAAGCCACCCCGCCAGCGCTGGGATGACCCCATGCCACGTGGCAGCTCTCACTGCCGCTTCGTGAACCAGGGATACATCGTGGCCACGGGCTTGCAGGAAATGCTGGGATGGAGCGATCCCATCCCGTGCAGACTGGTGGGAAACGCCAGGACAGGATGGCCCCATCCCGTGCCACCGTTGCCATAGTAACCTGTTTACATAGACGCACAGAAAGCAAGGTTCAAAACACCCCCATTCCCCCTCCCCCTCCCAGAAAACCTCAAAAATCCTCAAAAAGCCCCGAAAAGACCCCTCCCTGTCCCTCAGGAGAGAGGAAAAAAAATGCGGGAAGGGAAAAAGAGGGTTTAGCTCCAGGAACTTTTGTTTTCACCCCACAACAGGTTTCATGAAGGAATGACAGGTAAATATCAAATTTACAGCAACCTTGAAGAATGCCATAAAAAATTAATTTTATTAGTACTTAAGTTTTTAAGTTTTATTCTCTCCCTCATTATATCTCCAAATAACATTTCTGAGGAAGACAGACAGGCAAACTCCTTTTTAAAAACCTAACCGTATTCACATATGCACATTATAAATAGTTTCATAAGAAAATTTACTAGCACAGGGCTAAAAAGGAACCAAGATAAAATAGTTTTAGAATCAGGGAATTATATAATGGTTTGGGTTGGAAGAAACAAAGATCTCATTTCAGCCACGTGCAGGACTTCTACTAGATCACGTTGCTCAAAACCCATCCAACGTGGCTTTGAACACTGCCAAGGAAGATATATCCACAGCTTCTCTGGGAAAACTGTTCCAGTGCCTCACTATCCCCACTTGTTTTCTTCCTAACAACTAATCTAAACCTCCCCCACTCCAGTTTAAAGCCTCTCCCTTTTACCTGATCATGACATCACCTTGTAGAGGATCCAGCTTATTACTTTCAATTTTGAATTTCTTTATAAGATAATGATACTGTTGTTTCATCTTGATAAGACAAAATGCCTCCTGACATGTCCAAAATGTTTCAGAAGACCTTTAACAGACTGAATTTTGGAGCCTGGGAAATAGACCTCATAGTGCTTCCAAAAGCGATACTCTATCATTCTAGGTTCTTTCCCACTATATTCTTCCATTGTAAAATTTAGAGTTTGCTTCTTCATTTTTTTTAATATCAGTTTTATCTTTTTCTTCTATTCACTTTATTATATCCCAGAATCACAGAATATTCCGAGTTGGAAGGGACCAACAAGGGTCCAACTGGTAAGTGAATGGTGCCTATGGGGGTCAAACTCACTACCTTGGCATTATTATTAGCACTGTGTTCTAACCAACTGAGCTAATCTCAGACTGACTCCTTAGGGCTACAGACTTTGCTGCTTGCAGAATTCTAATCTTTAAATGACTGTATTTATATTTCCAATAGAAAGCAGTAAGTAGTCATCTTTTATGTTCAAAGAGAAAGTCTTTGAGATGTCAGGAGAAATTCAAGCTTTTGGTCAGAAGGCAGCCTACCTTCAAAGTGGATGGCTGAGAATACAGCTAAGATACACCAACTCTCTTCTAAATAACATGTTAAAATGCACGTTCTTTTGTTCCTAATTGTTTCTCACTCTTATGGAAGGTTTATTACTGTAGTTGCTGAATACTTGTCACTTAGAATATAGTTTATAATATAGTAAAAATGTGTATTTTTTATAACTTGTTTTACATCAGCCTTTGCTTCCTTAATTATAATCACATCACCACCAGCAGAATCCTGATTTTCTGTGTTATATTTTATTTCACTGCCCAAAACTGCTCAGAGTATTCAAATATTCTGAGCAATCTTTTGTAGAAAGGTAAGCTTTTCTTTTACATGTCAAGTGATATTTTCATAAGAAATACAAACCAAACACATATAGTCTGGATCTTGATCAGAACTTCTGTACAATCTTTCTTGATAGCCTTTCATACAAATATACCTCTGCACATTAAATTCCGTGTAATTCCCATCTGAATTAAATTTATTAGTTGTTTTTTCATAAGTAAAATCGGGGACATGGGGAGAATAAAAAGGCAGTCCAAATAGAAACTCTTTTTTTCAACACTTAAAAAAGCATGGGTTAAATCAGGAAAATTAGCCCTGCATTTTTCAAATGCTTTCCACAGTTACCCTTAAAGCAATATTGATACCTTTTGATCAAATATATTAGTGTTTACAGAGCTCATTAAAGTTGTTGCAAATAGATATAACATAGTTAAGATCTAGTTTGGATTCATTCTTAAAACTCCTGTCTCAGAGAAATGTAAACAGTTTCAAACTTTCAAAATATCAAATAAAAGGAAAATACAAGTACTGCGTTCAAAGCTGAAAGTATTTAGTCAATTTAGAATGACAGATCTTGTGCTTGATGATGAAATTTCAAAATAAATACATGTTCACTTCTGGAGAGTTTTGGAACCAATATCAGTAAAATTTTAATAAGTTTTGTTGAAGAAACATATTCAAACACGCAAGTTTATTCTCAACATGACTTTCTTCTTTACGCACATGTTTATTCATCTTTTTCATTGTTTGAATTCTCTCCTAATGTCAGAACAGTAAATCTAAAGATGTTTTAAAGGGCCTTCTTTTTTTTTTTTTTTNTTTTTTTTTAATGTTGAAAGCTTATTTTAATGCTTCCTTTAAAAGACACGCAGTACAATATAAAGGTTTAATGGTTTAATTAAAGTTTTATTTTACACTCTATAGTGCTACTTTTGTAAGCCAAGTACCCATTCATTAAAATAAACCAGACAAAATTTCTCAACTAAAAAAGACAAGCATTATAAAAATATGTGGCTTCCTACAGTCAGTTCTTATGGATCAGTAATTTCTTCACAACCATGTTTCTAATGAACCATCACAGAGGAATAAGTTTAAATGTTATAACAGTCTAATTAGATGTGACATCTGTCAAATGTGCCTGATTTATCTCTAAGAACTGCTAAACTACATACAGGTTGACCAGTTAATAAGAAAAGTCCAAAGGGTATACTGGTAACAGACAAAAAACATGGAAAGAGTTGTAATGCCTGAACATAGAAAACTATTTATCAAAGTACAGTGTTTTTATTCTTTTGATGATGCAATTCAGACTTCTAGACTACTGTCCGAACGAAAGGATATTTCCTCTTGCATAACTTGCTGAGGGCACATAAACAAGACATGGGGAAAGAGGAGAGGGAATATAAGCTTAAGTGACTGTTCTGTAAGAATCAAACTAGCAATGCCATCCCCAAAATAATAAGTTTACATTTTGGAATGTGTTTTTATTTTCCATTTTTGACTTAAAAAAACACCATATATCAAAGAAAGGACTTAGGGATAAGAAGGTTGGGGGTAGCTTTGGCTACAGTGAATATGATGAAAATGAGGCGATTAAGTACAGGATTCTGCATGGAGAGAAACAGGGAGATAAACAGGGAGGTAAGTCCTGCTGGACTTTAGGAGACCTATATTTCCATCATCAGGGATGTACTTGGAGGAATCTCATCGTTAAGGGCTTTGGAAAGCAAGAGAGCTCGAGAGATATTAATATTGTTAGTATTCAAACATCACTCCCTCCAAAGTCAAGATTGGTAGATCCCTATGGAAAAGAAATCGAGTAACATGGGGAGAAGACCTGCATGCATAAATGAGGAGCTTCTGGCAAAACTCAGTCATTCTGTGAAAGCTCATTAAAAAGGATAATGAAGAGAGAGAGGAATTCTGTAGGAAAAATACTCATTGGAGTTATTTTCCTCAATACTGTCCTGAGAGCCTCCCAGAGTCACTATGTTTGTTAGTCCATGAGTTGTTGTCTAAATGTGTATCTTTCTGAATCTACTGAAGTGTGTTTTGTTCAAAACTCAANCGGAAGAAGGAAGTTTATGGAATGTTGAAGAAGGTACAGGCCATTTCGGAGCAATATAGAAATGTTGTCAGATTATGCAAGGATGTATCGAGGAAGGCTAAAGTTCACTTGGAATTAAATCAGCAAGAAAGGCTTCTTCAAGAACATCAGCAGCAAAAGGAAGACTAGGAAATACGTGGCCNCTAGCCCTTTAACTATCATTTTTTGCCAACAGGCCTTAAGAATGACTACAACTGACCGTCTCTAGAGACTGACCATCTCTTTTTAAGTCTTCAGGAGAATTTAGGCCTTGACCTCTCTGATTGTATTATCATACAAAGATACCAATTAATATCATTTGCAATGCAGATACAAGTCCATTAGAACTGAGATTAAATCTCATAACTCATTTCACACAGGACATTGAAAAGCTATCAGAGGGCAACAATTTCTGTCACTACTGATGTAGTACAGTTGTGAAGATGTGACCTAGAGGTGTAACGCTCTATCTTGTTACCAGCTATATGGGCTATCTAGCCTATTTAACTTTAATTATTTACTTATGTATTGGGTTTTTTTTCTTTTTTTCCTTTATTCAGGAAGAAATGCCCATAGTTTTCAAGAACAATTGAATGATTTAATTTTTAAATGTAATATTTGGCTTGTACGTTAGGAGAAAGAAAGTTAAGCATTCTTCTATCACATATAAATATAAGATATTGATTTTCTCTTTTATTTTTTAGTTTTATTCTGTTACCTTTTTGTTTACTCATTCTCAAGGTAGAAGAAATCTTTTGAAGTCTTAGAATAAAAACTTTATAGCATCTAAGAGAATGAGACCATTTGACTGAGGGCATTGTAGTCAAGGATTCTGACTTTGTCTGAAGGGAGACTTTGATACCTTGATACTCTAGGAAAACCATAAAAATGGTGGTAGTGTTTGCAAAAATAACTGGGATAAAATGGCTAATTCTAGTCACAATGCTTTCAAATAATGAGCTCATTCCCAGCTATTACTGTTGTAGCAAGTCATCACATTATGTTTCAACACTTCAGCATCCTACTCATTGTAAGCATTTCCAAAACTCCACTTCGTAGTTAAAACTCTACAGAGTATTGATTAAAACTCTCAAAGTCAGAAAGACAGAAGAGAGAGAANTTCAGTTGCCCATGAGCCAGTAATGTGCTCTTGGGGCCAAGACCAGTGGTATCCTGGAGTGCAGGTGGACTGCAGGTCGAGGGAGGTGATCCTGCCCCTCTGCCTTGCCCTGAAATACTGTGTCCCGTTCTGGGTCCCCAGTGCAAGAAAGATGAGGAACTGCTGGAGAGGGCCCAGTTAAGGACTATGAAGATGTTTGAAGGTTTAGAGTATCTTTATTATGAGGGAAGGCTGATGGAGGTAGAACTACTTATGTTGGAGAAGAAATGACTGAGAGGAGATTTTATCACTGTACACAAATATCTGAAGGGCAGGCATCAAGAGAATGGAGCCAGGCACCTTCTGGCAATACTCTGGCAGTACAAGGGACTACAGGCACAAACTGAAACACCAAAAGATCCATCTGAATATAAGGAAAGACTTTCCTTTGACAGTGACAGAGCTCTTGAACGGGTTGCCCGGAAATGTTATGGAGTCTCCTTCTCCAGAGATATTCAAAACTTGCCTGGATGCAATCCTATGCAACCTACTGTGGGTTAAACCAACTTTAGTAGGGTGGGTTGAACTAAATGATCTCCATAGGTCCCTTCCAACTCCAAATATTCTGTCATTCTGTGAAAGCTCATTAAAAAGGATAATCCTGTG
>VYZS01038037.1:2827-19100 GCA_013400695.1 Neodrepanis coruscans
GACTCTCTCTCATGACTGATCACCCTGTCCACTGAGCCGTATATTGCCAGGGTCAGACAGTTGTACCACCCTCTAAGCACCAGGCCATCCGTGTTCACCTGTTGCAGTTTTTTTTAAAAGAAGGAGAAAGCACTTAGAACACAACTTCTAAAGAGTTACTTTAATATCACTGCATCAAGATCTACATAAAAGCCAAAAGGAAAACCGAACATTAAAATACTCCTTCACCCCACATTTTGAAAACTGAGAAAACTTTAAAAATAGCAATGATTGCAATAAATAATCTTCCTCTAAAAGCACTGAATTCCTTGCAGTATACTTATTGCCCAGAGAGAGCCCTAACCTACTACAGCCTATTAATGAAAAAAATCCCACAACCAAAAAAATCCCCAAGCAGACTCTAAAATAAGGAGTACCTAACTGCAGAGAGGTTACAGAATAAGGTTTAAAACAATAAATGCTTTACACAGTGCTAATGCACCACGTGTGACTATATTTATACCTTAATGACAGGAAGTTCAAACCACATTGCATTACCTTTGCATTGGGTCTGAAAATAATTGAAGTGTTTTCATCATATTCAAGGCTGTTAAATAAAATACACAAAGTAATTTTTTTTATTAACGCCAAGCATGCTTTCAGAAATAAAACACAGCAGTACTAAACACACAAGCCAACAATAACACTGAACAAACACATACTGTTAAAAACAAGAATGCAAAACTACTTATTTCTACAAAACTGTTTTCATAAATACATAGGGACTCCATAAGTTTAAAAATAACAGAAACTTTCCCTTTTTAAAGTACGAAATTCTGTCCTCCCACACAGATTGGAGGAAAAGGGTCAAACTAGCAAAATCCAAATCAAACATGCAAAACATGGCAGATACAGAATCTTCTACTGTGCATTTTGTGCACCATACAAATTCTCAGAAAGAAAAGGCAGATAATGAAGTCAAGCACTAATTGTGAATTTACCTCCCCAGCCGATCGAAAACAGGGGCACTCGGCTTGCTGACATTGTTGAAAAACAAGTCCAGTTGAAATGAGTGTGGGGATGTCTCTCTAAGAAACAAAAGTAAAAATTAAATTAGTCGAGCTCCTTATCAGAGTAAGCAGGACTAACAAGGGGAAAAAAACAGGATCATTTTGTTGGGGTTCAAGTAATTCCCCAAAACATTTCCAAGGTCAGCAAACGCATAAACGCACTTTTACATGTTCACACAGGAGGGTCTATGGAGACATAAAAGTTTATGGAAAAAAATAACAGGAAGGTGTTCCTGAGTCAGACACCTGGTCTCTTTCCCTTACCCATATGCCCTGTTGTCAGGCAAGCTGGTGTGTGCTCTGACTCCTGGAGGGATGACACGGACCTCGTTGATGTAAACCACGCACGGAAAACGAACCACGTCGATGTTGGTGCTTTGCTGCAAAACACAGAACAGACAAAGCCTGAGACAGGGAAGCTGCAAACAGCTTCATGCAGCCACATTCTTTACTAATGGAAACAAGGTTGCAGTCTTAATAAAATTCAATTCTGTATAATGATAAACACTGTTAGAAAGAAAAACAGGATTTTTATATAATCTTCTGGCATTTTTAATATATTTAACAGTATTTTTTTATAGAAAATGTTACCGGTTTATTTACATAATTCACTGCCTTTATTTGTAAGAACCTTTTAAACAGTAAGAGGGTTTTTTTCAGACAGAAGGTATACGTAGCTTAATTTTAAACATTAGCAAATTTTATATTTCCAATGTAACACTGGAAATCATACTGATACTTTAACACTGTTTCATTAGACCCATACAAAAATTACAAACGATGTTTGTTCCTCCAGTTTTGCAAAAACATCTGAAAACCTTTGGCAAATAACATTTCCCACGTAGAAACAGCAAGTACAAAGAATTCTCCAAAAAGCTGTTTGAGCAAACCAGGAAGGAATCCTGAAGTCACAGTGACCTCCCGTGCAGCAGCTCCCAAAGAATTAATGCTGGAAATGTTCTCTCACTAAATTAACTGTACCAGGTCCTGTTCTATTGACCCATCATCTCTACAATGTTTGCATTCACAGATCAGAACCCCTACACCAGCTGTTTGTCGAGCTGTAAGCCCACAAAGGCTTCCTTAAAAGAAGCTCAGAATCACATTCCTTACTGAGCTTTCCAATCAGAAAGCTGAATTGGCACACTGATAAAAAAACAAAACAAAACAAAACAAACCCAAACAACTGATCCCAGTGTTTACCAGCAAAACTAAACAACGAAAAGTTAAAAAGTGAAAACTGCAATCAAAGTTTATATAACTTACAACCAGAAAGCAAGGAAGTAATAACACTTTTAGAAAGCTAATAAGCAAAGATATAAACACAGGTAAAGTTTTAAAAAGCTGTGCTTTGGGGCACGTATTGCTGCCATCTAAAAAGAACAATCCCCACATACATTTTTCAACCCGCAAATACAACGCCTTGGCCCAAGGACTGACGTGTTGAGAGCTGGATGGTGGAGCCAGAGGAATCCTGCTGGGACAGGGAACATAGACCCACCAACAGGAAGGGGCTGGGGATGCTCATGGCTTTGCCTCTAGGAAAGGTCTGTGTGATGTGGGAGACTCAGATTTCCAGAGGAAGGGCTGCAGCTGAGGAGGATTTTGTCCCCAGGAGCACTGCCCAAAATAAAGACAAATTTCTCCTTAAATAATACAGGATTATTCCCTGAAGCCACACATCAACACCATCAAGACAGCAAGTGAATCCAACCAACTTTCCCCACAAAACATTAAAAAAACCCACACCAGAACTGCTCAACACCAGTTAAACTGAACAGCTAAGCCAAATAATTAATTTTATTCAAAAACACAGCAGTATTTTCGAAGAACTAAAAGTTCCAAGGCAAGACT
Organism: Neodrepanis coruscans; assembly: GCA_013400695.1. Taxonomy (NCBI): domain Eukaryota; kingdom Metazoa; phylum Chordata; class Aves; order Passeriformes; family Philepittidae; genus Neodrepanis; species Neodrepanis coruscans. The sequence continues at coordinate 5,731 of VYZS01038037.1, forward strand.
CATGATCTGCTCAGCTGACAAATTCGTGTAACACAGAGAAGGCTTTTAACCAACATATAAAATATATTTTGTATTTTTCTTTAATAAAATTCGTGTGGTTCAGGTTTGGAAAACGTCACTGGCAAGAATTTAAGTGCCAGAAAACCCTGCACATGATTAAAAACGTTCCACAAGAGAACAGGAGGGGCTATTTCCCACCCAAGGCAGCAGCAATCAGCATCTACTGCCTAACGCTGCCTTGAACAGCACAATTACAAACACACGTGGGCCCAGCTGGTCCTGACAGCTGGAAAAGACTCCTGAATAACTCTTTAATCAGCTCAACACGCTCCATTTTCTTCCCCTAACGCTTGCCCACAAACAGGCAAGATCCTCTCGGACTCTGTAACACCTTTCCCATGTTACTCCAGACTCGTTTCCGCCTCCCCAACCCCGTGTTCCCCTTCTTCCTCCCTGAACAGCCCCACGGGCTGAGCCCCGGGAAAAACAGCAGTTTCAAGGATGCTCAGGATCCCAATGACCTCGGAGTGAAACATTTGCACAATCTCCCACTGCCAAAAAAGCTTGAAATAACCTATTTGTGGGCGATGCACTCAGACCGCATAAATCCCAGGGGCTATCACACACAGACACACACACCCCCACACACCCCTAGACAGACAGACACACCTAAACACACACACACCCCCACCCAGACACCCACACACACCCCTCCTCAAGGAGCACCGGCACCCCCACGACCGCACGGGTGCAGCTCTCTCCCCACCTCCCTCAGTTTCTCCTCTTTGTTCCTCGTCGCCTCCAAATCCCCGCTCCCCTCCCACCACCGCCCGCTTCTGCCCCGGGGCACGACCCGCCCGGGGCTCCGCGGCCCGCGGAGGGGCTGGTACGGGCACGGCGCCGCCGGCGGCAGCCGAGGGGACGGGAGAGGAGCTGCGGAGAGCGGGGCCCCGCGTTACCTCCGCGCTCTGGTGTTTGAACGTGTCCAGGAACAGCAGCTCCGTGGCCGCTGCGTCCGCCGCCATCTTGGACGGGCCGCGCGGGACGCGCTTCCGGCGCGCGCACCGGCGTTTCCGGTCTCCGGGGAGAGCTGAGGGACAGGGCGGGAACATAGGGCGGGGCGGGGGTGGTCCTAGCGCCCGGCGGACCGGGAGGGAGGTGGAGGCCACGGAACAAAACGAGTCACAGTGAATTAAATTGCAAAAGACCTCCGAGACCATCGGTCCGACCTGTGAGCTGCTACAGCTTCGGCCGCAGCCGGGGTTGTGATCCAGCGGGGCGCTGCCCCCGCTCTCCACAGAGCTCAGCCCGCGCCCAGCCTTTATTTTTGCTCGGTTTCACAAGCCCAGCGCTGGCTGATTTCAGTCCTGCCTGAGAAGTTTCCTTTGCAGCCTTTGCCGTGCTTAAAACAAGCCCTTTTCACGTGTAAGGCGTTGTCGCTTCTCTCAAGTTCGGTAGCGCAGCTCCTTTCATCCTTCCCGCTGTACCTTCTGGTTGCCCACTGCCCTCCTGCAGCAGCGTCCGAGCGGCCGGTACGGGCTCTGGGACAGCACGGAGCCAAATCCAGCCCGTGGCCACGAGAATAATGTGGAATTAACCTTACGCAAGTGGTGTGTGGTTACACAAGTTTTCCGTACGAGCTCTACATCAAGTGACAGCAAAGCTGTGCCGCGTCCTTTGGAGGAAGCTGCAAATGGATGTGTTACATCTCTGGACTGAAGCTTCAGCCACATACTTGCGCCGTCCTTAAGAGCGATAATTATGCTTTGTTATCTTGTTTCTGAAACAGCTGCTTGATGAAGTGGGCCGTCTCACGTGTGCATTAGGAATTCGCAAGTCCCTCTTTTTGTTTCGGTAGCTGAGCTTGCTGCTCTCTCAGCACTCCAAACTTTCACTGACACTGGGAGCAGCAGTCCTCTGGATCAGACTCCATAAGAAAGCGTTGCATCAGTTTAAACAAGGCTGTGGTTCAATATATCAATTTGCAGTGGCAAAACTAGTTCAGGAAGTTCCTGTCCCCACAGCACGTGTTGGGGAGCTGGGCCACAACGTGCGATTCCACAACCAGTTCTACTGGCACACCTGTTGAAGGGTTTTGTGGCAGTGCAGGGAGACCCATCAACTAAAATTCTCCTCAATACACTGAAAACATGGTACTGCCTCATACTATTTCAATAGATGTAGTTAAAATACTACAAATTCCTTTGCAGAAACATTTCAGAACTTGAGAATCAAGGGGACTCCTTGGCCATGCTGGCAGTTTTGACTGCTATCATTCTTGCGCCAAGCTGGGACTCTCTCTCACACTGCTAATAACGAAATCTAAACTCCTGATGTAAAATACAATTATTTTTTTAACATAGAAAACAAAAAAAACCTCTGTATGCAGTTTAGTAGCACAATGCCTTGTGATACTTGGCACGGCTGGTTTTGGTTATGTTTATGTGCTCTTTGAAGACCTATGGGAGATTTGCAGATCTACTCCAAACACAAGCATCATCATGTGTGCCCCAGTCAGATGACTTCTCTCCTGGGACAGCCAGTAACAGCACTGCAACCAGGTCAGCTAGCACCAGCCATTTCAGTAACTGGGATGGGAATTCCAGCCCTGCATTTTTATCGGCAGTGACTCCCTCACTGCTGATAACAGCTGCAGCTCTGGATATGAGAAGAATCAGCTTTGTAGGATTAAATTCAGATGGCTGTGAATGCAGTGTCATTGCTTTCAGCACATGGCTGGGCTTACAGGTTAGTTGTATTCCTTGCTGCAAGATAGAGCAGCAGTGTTTGAATGTCACACCCAGTTGCACGATATCAATTGGGGTATTTTGGGGGACATTTTCTGCACTGGTGAAAGTGGAGAAACCAGAATTTTATTAGGAGAAGCAGTTATCTTAGAGACATAGAAAAAAAAAACAGTTGGTGGTAAACACTGACATATTCAAAAAAATGACACAGCTGATTCTCCCATTTCAGTAAAAAGTTGATATTCTGAAAGAACACTAGAGCTCTGATGGGGAAGAGTGATACAGGTGGGACACTTGGCACAAACCAAAGGTCTGTGCCGGAAAGGGTAACAGAGTTGCAGGTGGTATTGGACTGAAGACCTTCCTGTAGAAGAGGGTGGGAGACAGAATTAGCAGAAAAAAAACTGGACAGTCAGATGTGGAAATTCACATGCTTGTTCAAATAAACTGGGAGGAAGGGAATCAATGTGTGAGAGGAGGAAGCTTCAGGAAAATGGGAGGAATAAGTAAGAGGGCATATGGGTCTCTTGCAAAGCTCGGGGGGGGATGTAAGGACCAGTTCCTTGGCAAAAAGGAAGGTGTAAGTAGTTTCAGGAATGTCCTGAAACAGAAAGTGGAACAAAAGGACATGTGGTAGGAAACCACCACAACTAATACAAAAAGGATGGAGAAACAGTTACACTGAGATTAGCAAAAGGTCTGGTCAGAAGAACAGCTGGTGGAAAACAAAAGGAATACCAGAGGAGAGGAGAGATGTACAGCAACAAGGATCTGAGAGAAGCCTTGAGAGGTCATCTTGCCCCAAAGCACCTCAGAACCTTCCTGTAAGTAACAAAACTGATGTCATCTGGAAGGTGACACTTCATGCAAAGACTATGCTTAACTAGTCCCAGGACAAGGAACAGCCAGGGAGAAGAAACTGGAACGGGAGTACACAAATGCCAGGAGCCTGGGCAACACCACACAGGAACCTGACCAACTGGTGCATGTTGTCAGACCAGGTGCTGTAAGCATGCAAGAAAGGGTGGAATGGGAACTGTAACTGTAAAACAGGTGTTTTAGGGAATGTGTTAGCCAAGAAAGAGAAAAATAAAAGGTAATGGCACTACAGTAACAATTAGTGGTGAGCAGCTCCATAAATAAATAAATTAAAAAAAAATAAAAAAGGGTTAGGCAAGAACCCAAAAGACACAATGGGAATTAAAAATACTTTCAGGGTACAGTTTCACTTCTGAATGGGGTTACTAGACATAATACAGCCTGACTAGTGATAAGTTGGGGAATCTCATGCTCCTAGCTGGAAAGAGACAAGATAGGATGAGACAATGAGAAATAAAAGGGAAGAAAAAAAGAAATACATAAGCCAGAACACAACAAATCACAAGTAAAGGAACAGTTACCCATCCAAAAATCATTCTCACAAAGACAAGGGCTGCATCTCAAAAGCCAAGCAGGCATCGGGAAGGAAACTGCCTAGAACAAATGATTAAGTTTCACTGAAAGACAAGGAGCCAACCAAGCCAGCACTCTCTGCACACTCCAATGTGGAATCATTTCAGAAATGTATTCCTGGACTTCAGTACTAATCTACAAAGACTTTTTTTAAGAAGTTGCACTAAACTAAGACCTGAAAGGGAAACTGCACAAAGAAATCCTATACCATTGAATGCCTCTGCTCCAGGCTAGGCAGAGGTCACAAAGCAAATTCCCCATGTGGGGACCAACCCCACTCCTCAGATGCTTAGTACAGATCAGCTGCAGCCACTGCTGAGGACACACACCCCAGGCCTCTGCTTCACATATGTTTTACTCAATGGATCAGAACGTTGGACATAAAATGCACAAAGAAAACCAGGTGCTCTGATCCCCCGACAAACGGGGCATGATTAGCTCAGGTGTTTCCTTATGCCAGAGTCACATTGCCAGTTTCAGCAACCACTTTTAAAAACCAGAGGGATTATTTTGACGTTTTAACCCCTCGAAGTGCAGTCTCTGGTATGAGTGAATACCATTTTTGAAATCTGGTACCAGAGTGAGTGAAAATTACCCCAGCTATCTCATGTCATGCCATCTACTGATGAACTATCAAGCACAAGAACTATTTGGCTGCAATCCCCGCAAGGAGAACCAGGTTGCACCAAACCACAGCAGGGCAGGACAAGGGTTCTGGGCACTACATGGATGAGTCAGTGGCTGACAGGATGCCCAGTAGTGGTGAAACACATCCACTCCCTTCCTGCCAAACAAATGTGTATGTGTTGGTGCAAGCCATGAACCTGCACCAGCACAAGAAAAGACACACAAGAGCACAATCGTCCAAATGTCCAACACTCAGATGGATAACCATGTCACACGATGGGTGAGCAACTGGCTCATAGGTCAGGCAGAAAAAGTCATAGTGAATGGGACAACATGGGGCTGGTGTCTGGTCACTAGTGGGGTTCCAGAGGGCTCCATCCTTGGCCCTGTTCTGTTCAACATCTTCATTAATGACTTGGATGCAGAACTCAAAGGAATACTAAGTAAGTTTGCTGACACACCAGACTGGGAGAAGATGTCAACTCCCTCAAGGGCAAGGAAGCCCTGCAGAGAGACCTTGACAAATTAGAGATGTGCGATCACCAACTGTATGAAGTCGAACAAGGGAAGTGTCGGATTCTGCACCTAGGACAAAGCAACCCTGGATGTGTGTATATAGAGGCTGGAGAACAGCACTACAGAAAGGGACCTGGGTGTCCTGGTCGATGGCAAGTTGAATATGAGTCAACAGTGCCCTGGCAGCCAGGAGAGCCAACTGTATCCTGAGGGGCATCGGGCAAAGCATTTCCAGCTGGTCAAGGGAGGTGATTGTCCTGCTTTGCTCTGCACTGGTGCAGCCTCACCTTGAATATTGTGTGCTGTTTTGGACTCCACAATATAAAAAAGACATCCAAAGGGGGACCACAAGGATGGGGAAGGGTCTGGAGGAGAAGCTTTACGAGGAACGGCTGAGGTCACTTGGTTTGTTCAGCCTGGAGAAGGGGAGACTGAGGGGAGACCTCATTGTGATCTTCAACATTTTCATGAGGGGAAGCAGAAGGGCAGGTACTGATGTCTTCACACTCATGACCAGTGACGGGACTCAAAGAAATAGCATGAAGCGGAGTTGGTGCAGCTTTAGGTTGGATATCGGGAAAAGGTTTTTCACCCAGAGGATGGCTGAGCACTGAAACAGGCTCTACCGGGGAAATGGTCATAGCACCAAGCCTACCTGAGTTCAAGAAGCATTTGAACAACGCTTCCAGGCACATGGTATGACTTTTGGGGTGTCTGGAGCAGGGCTAGGAGTTGGACTCGATGATCATGACTGCTCCCTTCCAACTCAGTATATTCTATGATCTCAGTAAAAATTTTGAGAAGCAGCATTGCAATGAAATTGGAAATAAACAACTGGAGTCTTAAAAAAATCAGATGTACTACAGAATTTCCCTGTGGAAGGTCAGTGTTACTTGTTTACCCTACCTTCAGTGATTTGTCATGAAAAAATCTGCGTTTGAGCATTATACATTTAAAGTAGACATTTCACCGTTAAGCAGCGATCACCAGACGTGAGGTTGTCACAAGGGCCAAAATCACCAGCCCATGGAGGGAAGGCTGCAACAGCCCAACCAGCCAGTTCTTAACAAACGGTTCGATCCGCCGTGCCACTGCCGTACGGAAGCTGCGATGCCGCTGCCCCGAGAACGACAGGGAAAAAGGGTCCACAGCCCTGAGCCTCTCTGCTCCCTCGGCAGGAGCTGCTCCCGGGGGCAGGTGGCCCGCCCTGTACGCCACGATGACGCTGCCTGGCACCGCACAGGGTCCCCCCGGGGAGACCCGCCGGGGCGGCTGCAGGCGGCGCGGTCATCTCCACTGGGCTGCCCATGAACACAGGGAGGACCTGCCCTCCTCCGCATGTCCCAGCAGGAGCGGGCGGCCCCGCCCCTACGCCCCGTCGGTGAGAAGTCGCACCTTTCCGGGCAGCGCGCCCCGACGGCGGGAGGCGGAGCCCGGCAAGGTCCGAGCGGCTGTCGGTGCACGCTGGGGCTCCTCGGAGCCCCGAGGTGGCCTCTCCTCCGCCGCACCCAGTCAACCCGTCGGCAATCCCGGCCCCGCGCTGGGCGTCCCGCTCGCAATCCCGGCTCCCCATCCCAGCTGCCGCCCCCGCCGCGCCGCCACGTCCCCGCCCGGCGGGGCCAATGGGCGGCGGCGCCAGGTGTGTGTTACCTGCACCACGTGGGCCGGGGGTGGGCAGGTGGTGCCGCGGCCCCGCGCAGAAAAGTCCGCAGCCATTGCGCGCTTCCTAAGGGTGCAGCCGGCGTGGGAACGGCAGCCGCCCACCTCGGGAAAGGGGGGAGCCGTGTGCCTCCCCCGCGCCAGGTCCTCAGAGAGTGAGGCTGCAGGTGGGGGCTCCGCCGCTTGGGTCTCACTTGGGAACGCCTCGGGCCGGGAAAGTTTCCGGCCTCTTCTCATCCCCCTCCCCTCCTTCCTTTTCTTTTGCTCTCTCTCTTTTTTCCCTTTTTATCCTTTCTGCTGGCCCCGTTGGCATCATGACGGCGTCTCCCGACTACCTGGTGATTCTCTTTGTAACCACGGCGGGCACCAACGGTGCAAGGCTGGGCTCAGACGAGCGAGAGCTACTCCAGCTCCTGTGGAAAGTGGTCGATCTGAGGAACAAGGAGGTATTTTCACCCGAGCGGGGAGAACTCCGACCTGCTGCTCCCCTTGGCCCTTGCCATGCTGGGTACGGGCAGGGCAGTCTCAGCGCTGGGCTGGCACTGGGTACTCCAGGCTGGAGCAGGCTCTGGTGAAGGGCAGGGGCTAGTGCTGCGTGTGGGGGCCTCTAGCCCGGGGAGCTGACTCACCCTTCCTCTGCTTTCTCTGGAGTTGGGGCACCTGCATGACGTGCTGGTTCGGCCTGATCACCCGGAGTTGACGGCTGAGTGCCAGGAAATCACGCAGGTGGATGTGGAGAGCCTGGCACTGGCTCCACCGTTGGAGCAGGCATTGAGACAGGTGACACCCCATAACTGGCTGCTGGGTGCTGGTCTCCCTTGGGAGCTCCTCTGTGGGGTAGAGGAAGTTTTATCATCCACTTATCCTTCCCACCCCACCATTGGGGCAGTGGAACCTGGCACGGGGGGTGCCACAGGCATGTGTGGGCCAGGTAATCTATATGTGGAGGGCTTTTTGCTCATTCAGCTTGGGAGGAACTGAGCCTCGAGAGAGGAAGGTCAGGGTCAGATATTCTTCTACCCTGCTCTCCTGTCGTGTTGGACCCTGCGTGTGTCTCAGTTGAGGGTGAGCCCAAAAGAGAGTTGGAAGAAGCCAACTTTAGGTGTCCTGTGAAAAGGCTGGGTGGTGGCAGGTCCTGTTAAGGCTTGTGCTTGTCAGTCCTGGAGAGGTGACAGTGTTAAAGTCTCTATGTTAACAAGGAGGTGTGCGTGATTCCCGTTGAGGGAAGGGCTGAAAGCCTGTCTCTTTTCCAACCTGCTTGACTACCATGTCTGAAAAGCTCTTCTGCCCCAGTACTACTTCAGCTCTCTGCAACCAGCTTTGTCTCATTGCAGTGCTCTTGCAAATGTTTCTCAAAAAGAATTTTTTTCCATGATGTGAACTGTCTATGTAGCCATATTTCCTTAGAGAAGGGGAAAGGGGTGGCTTCCTAGTGAAGATAATAATGAAAGTTAGCATGTGCTTAGCTAGTAAGAAACAAATCTACAAAGGTGAAAGAGTAGGCTTATGCAAAAAGGAATTCTAGCTCTGTGTTCCTGCTGTCTGGGAATAACATGTTACTAACTGATGACACTGCTTAGTGCAGGCACTCTGATCTCTTTAACGTGCATGTCTTGTCTTCTTCCTGCCTACAGTTTAATCAGTCTGTGAGCAATGAGCTGAACATTGGTGTAGGTACTTCCTTCTGTTTCTGTACTGATGGACAGCTGCACATTAGACAGGTTCTGCACCCTGAAGCTTCTAAAAAGGTATGTAGTTACATCTTGACTCCTAATATGCTTTCTATGACTTCTTGCTAAACTGATAGACTTCTCTTTAGTATGAGGGTACCTCTACACAACCACAGCACAAACATGACTCGTATGTTAATGTGCTTACCAGGCACACATAGTGCACTGTGCTTATGTAGCCTTGAGATGCCTTTTTAAGTTAAATCAGAAGGAAGATACTCTTAAGTGTTTGAGAGTGGAGCAATCCATTGATGGTTCTCACAGCTTCTACATCTGTAGGAGCTAACAAGGGTTAACAGGTGGATTTGGAAATTTTGCTAAATAGTTAACCACCTTAATAATAAACTGTCTTTTGAAATTTTACATTCATGTTAACTTTCAGCAACTTTAAGTCTTTGTGTATTCAGTTGATACTCCAAGAGTGGTGTTGTAGGGAACTGAACAGTACTTAGAGGCAGGTTATGAGTGATGATTAGTCCCATAGTCTAGAGTTTTCTATAACTTCAGAGTTGCCAAATTGCTAACAGTGTTAGAAGGTCCTGCTTACTTTTCATTAGTGATAGGATTGCAGCAATATGGTGAGTCTCTCTAGTTCTGAAATAACAGCTTTAGTATTGGTAACACCTCATTTTGTGGTTTGTTGTGAACATGTATTGCTCTGTAACTGAGCTGTTGTACTCCTCTCATTGCAACTGACTGCTGTGCCCATCAATTTGGTGCTTCCCCTTTCAAGGGGCACTGCTGCAAATCTGTGCTGTTACAAAACTGATACTGAATGGATTTGATTCCAATACTTGTTGGTGCTTTAAGTATTTATAGCTTTGAAGGCTTAGAAAAATAACAGTGAGCATGATTGATAGTGAAGGGGCAGTCCTTATATATGTAACTTGTCTTCTATGACATATAATGTGAGAAATTGTGGAAACAGGTTTGTAACAGACTTTCTTCTTGCTTAATACATCTTTTCATCCATTTAAATTGTGTGGATAAAAGAAGGGACAACTCCAATTGTTTAAGATGGTTTGATGTTGGGGATAGGCATCCTTTTTCTGTTATCACAGACAGGAATCAAATCTTCATCAAAATCTTCTGTTCCTTTTTTGTTAAGGATTATTAATTTGAAATTGGTTCTGTGCTGCCTGTAGATAAAGTAAACCGGATATTTATGTTCTTCGGTGAATACTCTAATCCAGAGATTGGAGTGTGGGATCACTAAAATCCAGATAAGCAGAAATCACTAGGCTCTTGATTAAGATGCACATTCTGAACCCATCTAGCAACTCATGTTATTCTGAGAATGACTTGGGATCAGCTATTCCAACTAATGGTCAATGAAGTACAGAACTCCATTTTACATCATGGGAGAAAGTCAGGCTAAAACTAGAGCAGGAAATCTTGGCAAGCACACTTGTGTTTTCATACATTTGTCTTTAAAGAGTGTTGTTTGCCTAATGCACTGTCCATATGCTAAGATACGCTCTAACATTCTCAAAGCAGAACTTGTTTTAGAGCCTAAACTTCTTTGGGCTCCCTACGTATGCTTTCATATAGTCTGTTACTCTGTTATAATGCCAAGATGATAACTGGTAGTTAAATCCCAGAAAGCCCTTACTTTGAATTTAGAGATGCCTTGCAGGCAACAAACGTTCAAGAAGAATATGAAGTGTTCTGTCTGTGGGGAAGCTTTGGGGTGAAGAGCTAACTGAACGAGTAAGGTTTTGTGTTGGTTTCAACAACTTCCCCCAAGACTTTTCTGTGTCTTTTTTCTTTCACACTCCAAAAATATTTTCAAGCATGTGGTAGATGTAGTGGTGGAATAAAAAGGGTTTTATAGACTTCTAGTGGGCTGCAGAACTTGCTTCTGGCTTTGTACACTGTAATTAAAGCAGTTATCATGCATAAACTGCAAACCTCCGCACCATGTTAAATCTTTATCTTTTTTGTTGGAAACAAGTATTTGAAGTGTGACTATTCTCTGAAAACTCAAACTTTTCTATAAACTGAAATATCATCTGCTAGTCTTCAAAATGTTCTTGGCTCTATAAACTGAACTGAGTGCCCTCTGGGTTTTTACAGTTAAAATTGGCATCAAGAATTGATGATAGAAGTTAAAATAGCAGGCATTTGCTCTCATACATATATTGGATTTGAGGGTCTAGTAATAATCACGAATATTTCTCTGGCAGTGTGAAAGCATGTTTCTCTTTTCAAACTTTATAGAGAGGAGGCTTCTTAAGCAAAAAAGTTTAAAAACTTATGTGGCTAGGAATACCTATGAGTTTCTCCATAGCAAAGGATGTTCGTTTCCTACCTATTATATGGAAATTTGTTAGAAAATTTGATGTCTAAAGATGAAGTAGATTAAACTCTCTAACTGACAGTAGTTACTTTGTTCCTGTTACAGAATATATTACTGCCTGAATGCTTCTACTCCTTTTTTGACTTGCGGAAAGAGTTCAAGAAGTGTTGCCCTGGCTCACCTGAAGTTGGCAAACTTGATGTTGCGGCCATGACAGAATGTATCCTTTTAACAGTGATGGTGTCTGCTGCTGTTACAGTCTTGGCTGCATTTTAGGACAGAGGAGAGGTGTGTGAGTAATGCTTGCAACATATGCTTAGGGGTAATATAACTTTAGTGAGTGACTCAGAGCTGTACTGAGCTTTCTCACAAAGATAAAGGTAAAAACATATGAAGATGCATGCTTCCATGGAGAAAGTCTTGTATTTCTTCTTGACTTTTGTATGTTTTCTTTACCATTTTATAGTTTTCTCTCTTTAAACTTCACAGTTTAGTGTAACTGGCGCATTTGTTCAAATTGTTGTTATATAAAGTTGTTGTTCAAATAAAGTTTGAGGTAGTTCATTGCATTGGTTAAGTGATATAGTTTTTGCTTAAGACTGAATGTTGGAAGACTGTCTTAATTTTCAGGAGAGAGAATGGTTACTCTTGATGTGAACTTGTGAATCTCTAACACAGGAATAAACCTAAGGCAGGGAAGCTGTTGATGCATGAGTTATTCAGTCTCCTGAAAGGTGTACATGCGGCACCTCACAAGGCTTGGCTCAGCTGGCACTAAGATGCAGTCAGCAATATGTTTCTGTTTTCAGTGATAGGGATGTCTAAAATTACCTTCCTAATAGTCTGAAGTGGTCTGTAACCCAGTTCTGTCTGGCTCCTTGCTAGTCTCAGCTTGCTTTTGTTTGTATACCATGTACAATCAAGAGAGCTTAAGATGTGAATGATTTTGCTGTGTCTTCTTTCTTCCTTCTCTGACAGTCTCCCATCTTGCTACAACCTTCAGTCTTTGTCTCAAACATACCCTTTGACACAGAAACACTTGACTTGCCTACTGAGCTGTTGAAGTAGTGATCACAAAAGCTAGCTAGCAAGGAGGGATAAACGAATTTGAGAGGTGGTTCATTATTATCAGTGGGGATTGTTGCTGTTGTTTTTGATAACTTTTCCTCTGTCTAGCTTATTATGTCCCTAGAGTGGTTGTCATTAAGAGCTGATGTCTGTGGTTTCTGAACTGTTTTAGCCTTTCACTGAAAAACTAGCATTCCCTGGGCTTTGTACCTGTGTCAGGGAGCATAAAATATATTGTATTTGTGGATGCTTTTTGTATTTAACCATAAGGTTGAATACTGGAGTCTGCCTGCTCTGCTTTGTCATATGCAAATTAAGATTAATCTCTGCTAGTGAAGAAACAGAAACTACTTTTCCCACTACTCTGAAGCAGAACAGTACACTTAGAGTAGGAGTCTGACCCTTTATGTAGAAAAGTGAAATAAATACTGTGTTGCATAGAAACTGGATGTTGAAGGCTTCTTAAAGTTACAAAATCAGAAACTTAATACATAGTTTAGAGAATGCTTTAATGTGAGCTGGAGAAGTTAAAGACAATGATTATTTCAGCTGTTTTGGAGAATTGTCTTTTTTCTTCTTATGAATGTCTGGGGAATGTCTTGCCACTCTGGAAAGAGTTATGTGACTGTAGCTGCCTGGAGTGTCACTGGTCAGCTAAGGCATGGTGAAGGATTGTGTATTCCCTGGCTGCTGGGAGGTGGAAGTAGACCACTCTGTAAAGAGTCACAGTGCCATCTGAGGGTGGTTTTAGCAGTTGCCAACAGTATTTTCTCCAAGTTTCTAGAAGCTTGGTCAGTCTATCCAAATGCACTCAACCTGAGTCTGAATTCTGGGTATGATATGCTCTTAAGGTATATAAACCTAACTTCATTCTGGTCTTATATTTGTCTTTGTGGTTTGGTTTGTTTTATAATTGCTTATGTTATTATTTATAAAGTTGCTATATTTATGCAATATGGCTAAAATTGACTGTCTCTGCCCTATATTGTTTGGGAGTACTGGGGGCAGAGGATGCAGAGACCAAAAAAGGTAAAATATTTTTTCTTTTCCTTTTATTGACAAGTATGATGGGGTTTTTTTTCTCCTCACCTTGCTGAAATGTATGAAATTAATCTNAGAAGCATTCAAAACTTTTATTTTAATGTAACATAACACTTGATTAAACAACAAACAGCAAACAAGTGGAGGGTGTACTCAATTGCTCCAAATAGTCAGGGCAGATAACTTCCTACTGCAGTCATTTTAGATATATATTTCAGTATGTATATATAT
>VYZS01038038.1:0-15902 GCA_013400695.1 Neodrepanis coruscans
CTTCTCTTCTCCGGGCTGAACAAGGCGAGTGACCTCAGCCATTCCTCGCATGGCTTCTCTAGACCCTTCACCATCTTTATAGCTCTTATTTGGACATTTTTGGCCCTTCTGGCCGCCAGGACACCCTGCTGACAGGTCCAGGCCAAGGGCTGGGGTGCTGCCCAGCCCCCTGCCCACATCCCCCGGCCCTGCCCAGCCCCCTGCCCGCAGCCCCAGCCCACGCGGGGACCCCCGAGCGCTGCTCCTGCAGCTTCTGGGGGCAGGTCAGAATATTTAAACAGTAGTATATTCACAGCCCACAATGGAGGGACGAGAATTACCCAAGGACAGGGTTAGCCGTGCGATCAATGCATAATCAGATAACTGCTCCAGCTTTTTTACAAGTCTTTAAGCAAAGATCAGCCACTCAAATTCTAATTCCTTTTGCTAATTAAGCAGCCTGTTAATTGCTCTCGGGGTCTCTAATGCCATGTCATTATGCTTTTTAACAGCCTGCTTGACATCAATAGGGCTGCGAGCTCCACACAAACAAAGCGGGCACCCAGCACTTACTGAATTAGGCGGCTGCGGGCGCTGGCGCGGAGCCTCCCGCGGGCGGCACTTGGGGACCGCGGGACAGCACCGAGCTCCCCGTGTCCCACCCTCCCAAAAAGGGCTGAACCTACGGGGAGAGGCTCAGCATCCCCCGTGACACAGCTCCGCACCCCCGGCTCCCCTGCCCTTCCCATCCCATCGCATCCCATCCCATCGCATCGCATCCCATCCCATCCCGTCCCATCCCGTCCCGTCCCATCCCATCCCATGGGATGCTTTCAGCACTGTTTTTAAGTAGAAGGAGTAGGACTGAATTCATCCCGTCTTACTGTTCCCAGCAGCCGGAGCTGCCCAGCTCAGGTGCAGGGACCAGGATCACAGTGGCTGCTCTATTCAGCCCTGAGAGCAAAACATGATCATTAGTTATGAGAGGTCAAGTTAAAACTCTGCCCTACAAGTACTTCCAGACCCTGAGAACTGCCCTTAGGAATCTCGCTCTTGATGTGAGATCACCTAAAAACACACTGATCTTCCCTGTTACTGAACAGACACATCATTCATGTCACAAACAAGAAAGGAAGGAAAGCAAGAAAATAGCCTTGATTTCCCTGCCTCTCAGGAATAATGATTACAGACAGCACAGGTCTGGGCATCCTTAACACATCAGTGTCTGCAGGACCCGAGCTGCAGTGGGAGAGGCACTGTTATAACACATGGAAAATATTTTCAGTTATACTCAGAATACATGAACTAAATTATGTTGCAAACCAGGACAAGTCCTGGTAAAGTATAAAAAAACCACGAACAAGTTGCTAGACCAGAGTGAGATCTTCACTCTGTAGCAGAGTCAAAACGTGGTAACTAAACTAAGTGTGATTGTCCTGGATATGTCCAAACTCAACTGTTACTTCGTCTTTATTTTTACACCATTTAAAGAAATTGCTAGTAAGCTGAAGGAAGAATTCTGCACACAGATATATCAAAAAATCCAGCTTAATAAAATACAATAAAAAATACAAAACAATAAAAATAACTCATATCCTAGAAAGAATGGGTGTAGGTACAAACCATCTCTTACCAGCATTTGCTTCTTAAGAAAACTTAGGTCCCAGTTTAGAAAAGGAATATTCATGTTCCTAATTTTCCACCATTTTATAGCCCAATATATTTACATGTAATTCAAAGGGGATTTAATATCCTCACATAGACCAAGCTGAGCAGTCTTAAACCACAGGTATAGCAACCCAAAGTGCAAAAGTTAAAACAGCTTTTATTTCTTAGAGTATTTTTTTAAACAAATTATTAAAGCATATTTTTGCATTTCGCAGCAGGAAACAAAAATGTTTTAGCAGTTGTCAGAATGTTCATTCACAGGTAGCAGATTTTACAAAATGCTGAGCATCAACTAATAGAATACAAAATAATTATAATTAAAAGCTAAATCAGGGATTACTCCTCTTTTCTCCTGAAGATGAGATGTTTGTTTTCCACTATCAGGTTATTACCGTCTCCTAATGCAGAAGTTTGGTGTTTGGGCAAAACAAATTCTAGCTCTGAGCTGGTAACTCTGGGTTTGGGATCTCAGGGCTGAGAGCAGTGACAGAAGGCATCTTTCAGCACACAAAAAGCAGCACTTGTGGAGCTCTTGCAGGTGATGAGAGGGTGAGAGAGTCGGGCTTGGAGATCTGAGTTCAGTATTGCCGAGGAAGTGCCCCCATCCCCTCCCAGGCCCAGCCCCACTCACACACCCCTTCCCCTCTCCTTTTTCATCATCTGCTCCTCTGCTCTGCAGTGGAATCCCTCCTTCACTCGGCCTCTTCCCCCTCATTCCTGACTCTGTCCCTTCTCAAACAGCAGCAGGACCCTCACTAGCCCTGACAATTCCCATCTGGATGCTCTCTCCTTGTCCTGGATGGAGGCTGGGAATCTCTCCCTGCCATCCCCTTCCCTTCTCATCCCTTGTGGCTCTGGCAGGGATTGGCTCGAGCTCCTCCAAGAAGCAGGGAAGGAAGGAGCCAGGAGGAGCTCAGCCTGCCCACAGTCCCACTGTCACCAGCAGAACCCACTGCACATCCTTTCCCTTCGCTCTCTGCCTCATTCTATTGCCCAAATCAACCTCTGCACTTCAGGCTGCAGCTCGTACCAAACATGCCCTGTTAGGAGCTAAATTAAAAGACCTATTTCAGCTTTGTTTGCATTTTTCTTTCAAGAAAATTTTGACACATCAGAGAGACAGAAATATTTACTATGTGACTGTTTGCATCATGGGGTTGCCTAACAGCTATTGCTGATATCATACAGAATTAAACCCTTCACTGCTGATTTAGTATTTAAGTTATAAATGAGAAAAACCCCTCAGTCTGTGACCTCAAACACACAGTTGTCCCTAAGTGGAATTAATCTGCCCTCCCTGTGCATGCCCATTAAGGTGTAGATATTTATGTGCACACGTGACAGGTAAAAATGCACATACACACACACACTAATTTTCTGCATCTCCTGTGTCTGCTGCAGGATGGCAGCACAATTAAGTCGCCGTGACGGAGACAATTCTCCCCACAGCCAGTAAAATGAGATGTCCACAGTGTGCTGAGGAGTTCTGAAACATGTGGGAATAGAGTACAGAAACTCTGTAGAGTCATGCAGCTAATGAGCAATAAATACACACTGGCACACCCTCATCAATTTTAAAGTCTTGGTATGAAAAGAATGTAATTAATTAAGATATGTTGATTTATAAGAGGTGACATAACAAGATGGATAGAGAAATCCTTTCCCTCCAATCTGTCATGGTTTCTCTCTGGAAGACGGGCCAACACGTGACAGCCCCTCCTTGGGCAGGCACAGAAATCCTGAGCTCTGCTTTAATTTCTCCCACTATCCTAAAGAACATAAACTTCCTTTTCAACACTTATTTGCATTTGGCACAACTGTATTTAAAGTGAACCCGTTCTAAAGGCGCAAAAGAAAAAAAAGAGGCAGAAAAAAATTATATTTAGAAAAATCCTTCCCACTTTTCCCCAGTATTATGTTTCTGCTCATGGAAACACAACCCGTGTTTCCCTTTCTCCCCCCTGAAGTCAGATGACTTTTTTGTAACTTGGCATACAGACAGTCTGGTATAAGACAGGACTGGAGCATTTGTTGAGTCAAGATGTTTAATTTTTTTCCCTCACATAATGATCCTTTTTTCCCTGCAGCCACTTGAGTTTTGTTTACGTTGCTTGAGCCCTAAACTAATACATGAATTCTCCTCCCTGCCAAGATGACGACAACGGCACCAGGCGAGATGAGCCAGAGGAACACACTCACTTTTGAGGAGAGAAGTATTTAAAAGGCTTTTTCTCCAGTTGTGACAAATTAAATGCATTAAAGGAAACGACTGCTGTTGCAGAGCTACTGGGCTCCAAGGAGGAACTGGGAGAGCTCTATTTGCCTTGCAAGCACTTGACTTCTGCGAGGGGGCACTTTGCTCCTGTGCCAACTCTGGCTTATATTTTATTATTCTTAGAACAAAGGGTTGCAGTAATTAGAACTGGGGAAGTTGTGCTCAAAGAAACGGAGTCATCAGATAAATTTGATACCATTAAGTTGTTATAAAAGGTGGGATTTTTAAAGAGAGGGATAACTGCTTCAGTATATTGGGTTTATCCTGTCAGCAAAAGATGAATGAGAAGTCCAGCTACTTTCACTCAGGCCAGACATGTAAACCTTGTACTAAATGACTGATGAGCGAAATTTTTTCTCTTCCAAGTGCAGATGGGCAAATCCATCGCAATTACAAAACACAAGAAAATCTAATTTTACCAGCAAAAAGCAGCACACTGTCCAAATGTTTCCAAAGCAAGAGCTTTAGGTGCTTGTTGAAGGAAAAAAAGAGCCAAACAACATTTCTTATAATGTGATCCATATTCTACCACATGCACATTTAATATAAAAGTTATGTTTGATATATGCCGCCTTAGCATTTTTCTATTTCAACTGAAAGCCTTTTGTTCTGTCAAGATTATGGTGGGATTTGCTTTCATTTTTCATGATGTTTCACTCAATACATCACTAACATTAGCAGGACTTAATAAGCACCCACCTTCTCCTTCCCCCCGCCCTGCCCCAGCTCTTTTGATGCCGATTCCCCAAGAACCCTCAGATGTTCCCCCTCCTTGGGACGAGGCCCCTCCGCACCTCGGACAGGAGATAATGAGGAGGACGAGTCTGTGAAATACTGGCTGGTGGCAGAAACACAGTGAGCAAAAAGCTTTGCAGCTTTAAGCCCTGCCCGTGCTCTGGTGGCTCTGTCGGGCTTCCCTTCCTCCTTTTCCCTGTTGCAGATTCACATCTGTTTCTGTGCATTTTGAAACTGTGTTCATTTTTCACTGCTGCCCTTTGTCCCACACTTACTCGCTCTCGCCAAGGGCTTCATTTCACTTATTCAATAAGTGAGAGGCACTGCAGACTGGGGAGAGCTTTAGGACAAAGCTCAAACTTCTATTAGGCCTCAACAAAAATGTTTTTGTTCCCTATCAAGGCACTTTTTCCTATTGCTCGTCATTGGCTCGTTTTGTTTTTAATGAACATTTGCAGTTTGTGATTGTCCAAACAGGGCATGATTTCAAAGCTCTAAACCAAATCAAAAATAGATGCAACAAAAATCTGTATTATCTGTTACCAGAAATATTTTGTAGTAGAAAGTCCCATTTGTCCTTCAGCCTTTTTCCCTTGCAGCACTCGGCTGTGGCTGCAAATATCTCCCAACACCACTGCAAACTCGGGGTGCAGTGGCCCTGCACTGGCTCCTTTGTGTGCCCAAACTTGGGTGAACACACTGCAAACATTTTGATCTCTCACTGATCTAACACACACTATATTGGGAGCCAGGCAGGAATTCCCCTCTGTCAGGTCATCCCAGGCTCATGAGCGAGGAGTGAGCACTCCTCCTCTACCCACCCACCCTGCTTCCCTCTGGAATTCAGCATTAGTTTTCCTCTATTTCTGCTCCATGTTACTGCAGCTGGTATCACCACACTGCTCACCTTGGGTTCTGTCTGCTGCCAAGGATTTTCTGAGGGAGTCACCTTTGCATCCTCCTGACTGTCCCAGCCCTTGTTTACTGCACGAGTTTGGAGTGTGGATGGGCTTTCCAAGGGCAGCCCAATGATATTTACACTTGTCTCAGTCTCTGGTAATTTAAGCCCATAAGTTAAAGTGAACAACTGGTGACAGTAATGGGGCTTCAGAAGAATAAAATTGGTGGTAACTCACATCCCATGGGAGGAGTGTTGATGACGGAAAGGGAAATTTAATATTTGTGAAACTAAATAATACTGAATAAACAAGAGATCCAAAGCAGACTGTATCCATCTTTTTAATTATTTTGGGCTTGGTGTGTTGGGGTTTTTTTAACTAGAACCTGACTGTTAAAATATTTCTATTTTCCCAGGCTCCTCTGGGACCCAGAAGCCTGATATTAAAAGCCTTAACTTTGCTCTTAAAGGGCTGGGAAGGGTCTGATTGCACAAAGCACCTTCAGAGTGATGAATTAATGCCTTGGTCTTCAGACACCACCTACACAAACCTGCCAAGTTTCCATCCCAAGGGAATTTAGCATCTGTTGGAGACAAGACCACAGGGCTACACCAAAGGTCTGTCCTGGGAAGGGACCACCTGGGTTCATACAGGAGATGAGTGAATTGGGAGAGAGAAAGGAAAGGGTTCAGCAAAACTTGAGAGGCAAAACCTGCAGCCTCATTCAGGTATCTCCACTTGGTCACCAAAAACAGAATAATTTCCAAGCCACCTTTCAAGACCTTAAGGAGTCGTGTATCAGCTTCTTCAGTACAGTATAAAATATTAGGATCTATATTGAAAGACAGGGAGAAAAGAGAAGGGGAGGTAAAAAGGGGGAAATGGAGCAGCTGATTTTTGATTAAAAGAAAGTTTTTGTCATCTGACTTCTTTCCCCAGCAGATCTTCACAGCCTTTCACTTGTTGAATTTGGTCAAATAGTTGCACTTCACTTTATGCTGCATTAAAAATAGTTAAAAGGAAAAAAATAAGTCTTTGAAAGGAGGTGGCTTTCAGTTCGAGTTCTGCCCCATCCAAGCTCTTAACATTTACTCTTAAAACTGTCGGATCCTTCCCATCCCCCAAAGCAAAGAGGAGCCAGGCTGGGAAATCACACTCTCCCTCTGCGAGATATTTATGCCAATGCTCGGAGTTTTCCTAACCCGTGTCCTCCATTAGCGCGTGTTTTCATTCAAATTAGGGCCACAATAAAGACAAATGACTGTGGCACATTCAACGCATTTTTACTTGTCAAATACCACGCACATACTTTCCCTCGTGCACAGCTGGCTGCAAACTCAGAGCTCACAACGTGTACCCTGGCTCTTTCCAGAGCCACCACTTCAGGCAAAAATCCTCCTGAAAATGCAAACTCTTTGTTTCATGCAATACACACACGGGCACGCAAACCCCTGGTGCTGCACAGGTGAGGGGCCCTTTGCTCACAGCCACGTCCAGGCTTTCCCATTTTCTTAGACGACACAAAATTAGTAGATTCCTTTGAGACACCTGAGTGGGGAATTAGCTCTAATTTATTTTATACAGCAACCAGTTCCAATTAATGCCTCCACGAAGCAATGCATTTATTACCGAGAGGTGGGAGCGTTTCTGGGGATTCTCTGAGCTTCCCCCTCCCCACCACCCCTGTGATGTGCAATTTCTGTGGCCCAAGCAACCGTGTTACAAGGGAAGACAAGCCAAAATAAATGCGAAACACTCCGTTTTCCTCCAGTTTCCTTGAGCACACATTACGCATAAATTATGGGGGGACGGGGAGGGAGGGGCAAGAGAAAAGCTAAAAAGTGAGAGGGTTCTGCTTGTTGGTGGGTTTAAACCACTGGTGTTCAAGGAAATTCAGGAGAACAGAGGCAATATCTGAAATATATGTGAAATGGCTTCACATTCTCTTTCTCAGCAAATCATGTCTATGATTTTAGTCCAGTCTGACAACCAGAAGCAGTGAGATCATGGCAGTAACCAAGCCAGCCAGACAATACTGAGACTAAACTTCTCTCTGCTTGCTCCCCCTCCCCCAGTTCACCCCCAAAACCTGATTTTAAGCCAGGTCAGCCCCCATGGAGCAGAGATCCTTAACTGGCAACTCTCTTCTCCAACCTCTTTGCATCCAGTAATAAAAGCAAGGTACATGAGCATTCCCTCTCCTCCCCTACTCTGGGGAAGAGGGAGAGGATGTCAGTCAAACAAGTATTTAAGCACAAAATTCCAGCTCCATAATGACTCCTATGTGTTGGCAATTCCCTTTCACCTTCTTTATTGCCTTTGGAATGTGTTCCTGGTAGGAAAATACCAGGGGCACCCCCTGGCAAGGTGGGCAGGCAGGGGTAGGGAGGGCAGAGGATGGTTTGGGCAGACTCCTCCCTTACAGAATGGTACAGGGAGGAATGAAATCTCAGCCTTCACAATTCCCCATTTCTGCTCCTGCACAAGGTGTAGCTCAGGAATTGCACACACTATGAAAACCAGCCCTTCCTAAATGCATTTATTTTTAAATTGTTTTTTTACCAAGTGTCCACATTGGTTATTGCAGTTCGTGTGCATTTTAGTACCTCTGTGCCAACTGAGAGTACTTGATTTTAATTAAATACTACACCATTAAAAATATTTGTGCTGTTCATAGCTAAATTTCTCCATGACTTATTTCTATATATTTTGCTTGGAATTTAATTTGCTTTTTTTATTATATGGCCTTCATATAAACCCCGCCTTTCCATGGCGTAGTTATAGATATATAATTTCTGAAATAGCAGCTTGTTAGGCTCTAATAAAAAATACTCGCTGTGCCTTCCAAAGAGTTCCTTCAGATTAGATAATGCCTATTTATCTAAAATATCAAATGGGCAGAGAGAAATATCAACAGAGAAACCGATAGGCACACCAGAGGCTTTCTTTCCTTCTCCTTCTGAAGAGACTTGAAAGCTGAATAAACACCTTGGAAAAGCACAAGCAATAGAAGGATCTCCTGGGTTCTGAACCTGACCTTTCCAAGTTAAAAATACACATTTTCAAGGCTGATCCTACAAACCCTCGCTCACAGGAGCAGCCCCACTGATTCCAAGCCAGCCTTTCAATGGGAGAGATCCCACAGGATGGGATCTATCAGGTCACACTGAAGTTTGTTAATTCTTTATTTTCTGGCTCAAGCCAAAGCATTCCCCTCCATGTCTCCCCAGCATTAGTTTCCTGCTCGTTATGATTAGCCTATAAATCTAAAAGCATGTGTTGGGATTTTTTTTTCCATATTCAATATGACATTAATCTTATTAGCTCAGGTAAACAACTAACAGCTATTACAGGGAGTGCCATTTATCAGGAGTCATTAACCCTTTGGAGCACTCTGGATAGAACGGGGGACTCACAACAGGAATGTGTTTTTCACAGAATCCCTGAGGCTGGAAAAGCCTTCCCAGCCCGTGGAATCCAAGCTGTGCTCAGTCCTCACTTTGTCCCCAGCCCAGAGCACTGATGCCACATCCAGTCCTTCCTTGGACACCTCCAGGGATGGGGACTCCAAAGCTCCCTGGGCAGCCCCTTTGGCCTGACCACCCTTTCCTGCCTGAACATCCAAATGCCCATCAGGAAACTTTCAGCTTCCCAGAGCCCTCTGTCCCCCTGTCAGGAAGGGAAGGAAGGGTGCAGCCAGGGTGGCAATGCAGGGACTCTGTGTGACTGCTGGGGGCAGTTTTTAGGAGAAGGTAAAAGCTGAGAGGAGCTGAGCCACAGCCCGCTCCTCCAGGGGGCATCTGGGCTTTCCTGCCGGCACCAGGAGGAGATGGAGACGGAGATGGGCACTCCCTGCTCGGGGCAGTGGGGGACTCACACATTCCTCACTCCCTTCCTCCCACTGCAGCCACATTTCGGTGCAGCACAAATCAATCCGCACTCACTTCTCTTCCTTCACTGCTGAAAAGCAAAGTCCTAGACTGCTTCTCATCTCATCCCTGGGGGATTTCCCCTCCATTTGTGAGGATCATTCCCATTTAGAGAGCCCATGGACCACGTCCCCCGTGTCCCCTGCCTTCATCAGTTGTGCTTAACAGAAACTTTAGATCCTCAGTGCAACCAAAAGCTGAAAAGAACCCAGATCTTTATCCCTACACCTCTGGTGGCCCCTACTAGTGGAAATATGTCCTTAGGTGAAAACGAGAGCCAGCCCAGGTAACAAGAATCCTGACAGACATGGAGATAGTGAGAGTTCCTGGGACATCCCACTTGTCTGGGCTTGGCATTGCCCTGCTGTCTGGAATCAAACACACAGACAGGATCTGCCTAT
The DNA here is from genome assembly GCA_013400695.1 of Neodrepanis coruscans. Classification (NCBI taxonomy): domain Eukaryota; kingdom Metazoa; phylum Chordata; class Aves; order Passeriformes; family Philepittidae; genus Neodrepanis; species Neodrepanis coruscans. Next base: position 9,887 of record VYZS01038038.1, read on the forward strand.
CCCAGACAACTGCCAGCTATTTTTTTCCCATATGTGTGTAAACACCTATTTTTATTCAGGAAGTGCCATATTTCTGTACCACCCAGCTAAAATAGCACAGAAAACTCACATCCCACCAGTTTTTCTGAGCTCCACATGGAGTGAATCCAGCTTATATCGACTGGATGTTTGGGGAACAGAAGTGGACAAAGGAAAAGTATAATTTTGTTATGTGCATAGCCTTCCTCAAGGTCTAAGAAATAAACCTTTTTTTTCTGTCTCTTTATAACTCCTCAATTCCACATCCCTGCCACAGGAGAAAAAAAAAAGAAACTAGAAAAATAAAGCAAAAGTGGTGGCTTGGAAAAGAGAATTGCTGTGAGCCCAGGGCCTCAGGCAGTGTCCAAACTCCACAAAGGCACAGACTCTGCCACAGCTCCATTTCCAGCACCCAGGGAAGGGTTCCCCCCCAGCCCCTGGAAATCCCAGTGCCCAGAATTCCCCTTCCAGGCTCCCCCCCACTGCAGACAGTGCTGAGCCCCCAGCACACACTATCAGCACATCTCTCTGTCCCTACAAACCCATTCACAAGGTCTCTCTCCTGATGGAGTATCGATCCCCTGGAGTGCAAAGTCCAGCGTGCCATTAGTCCAATCTGTTTTCAAGCTGACACAATCCCATCATTTGTCATCTTCTCCTGTCCTGCTGTGTTTGTTTAGGAGCAGGATATTTGCTTTATCTGTCACTTCCCAATCCTCACTGTATTCTTTACCTGACACAGAGTTTATTGGGTCCCCAGTTTTCTCAGTCATTAACAAGGGAGATTTTGACACTCTGATGAGATCACTGGAAAATGATTATGCCGAGGGCTTGGAAAGTCCTCCTGAATTAAACTCAAAATATGTTTTGAACGAGGATGAGATTTGTATTTGAAAGTGGATTTCAGTGGAGAAATTCCTAGAGAACATTTAATTTTCTACAGCAAACATATGAAGAGCAGCAGAAGGCTGGCAGGGGACTGCATCAATGAGAACCTGAGAGAAACAGTCGACTCAGTAACCACCTCCAACATTTCTTAAAACAAAAGATAGAAACCCTTGAACAGTTGTGAAAATGGAGCAGTTTGCAGGAAATGCTCAAGGACAAAACCCACATTATATGATTGTTGCATTGCAAACTTGCAGTTTTCTTTTTTACCCTTAAGAGCTGTTTGCACCTCACAACAAAAATCTCTCCAAAAAAACCTGTGGAAAGTTCTATTTAATGATTTGCAGCCACTTTATCACTCACTACCAGCTCTGTAAATGGGAGTTTATCCACACTGAAATTTTTATTAGAACCACTGGCATTTTTACACTTACAAAACAAAAAGCACCGTGAGAGCAGCATCTGTTTATCATCTGATAGCCAATATTTATAGCCTTTTATGATGACTTTTTCATGCAGATAACCCTTACTGCAGCAGAGTCTCTTCTGGCTCAAGTGCCCAGTGACCAATCAATTCCCCAGGGCAGACATTCCTGTTATTAAAGCACTAAACCCTAAACTTTGGCTCATGCTTGAAACTAGTGAATTCACAAATAGAAATGTGCATCAGCACCTGGGGAATCCACCAACAGAAAGTAAAAAACTTCATTTTTCACCTTTCGCTTCCACAAAATGTTTTCATGGAGCGGAATACACACATTTTAGATTTGCAGATTCCATTGGAGTTTCCCAAGTTTTGTTGTTGCAGGGTCTTAAAATAAATACTGTCAGGGCAGCTCTCCCCAGGCCATGGAAGGGCACAGCCCCACACTGAAATCAGGGTTTAATTACAAAGGGAGCTGCAGGGAGCTGGGGCTGCCCACAAGGCACCTTCCAGCCAGCATTCCAAGGAAAGCCAGGCCAGCTCACATAAAAGCCTCCCAACATTGATTGTCCTTGTCCTTTCCCAAAGTTCAGAGTCCTTCCCACTGCCTCTGTGGAAGGGATTGGGTCCTGGGCATCCCACACCTGCAGCTGGGAAGGCTGAATATTTAATGTTATATTCACACACCAACCCCTGCACACACAGAATCATTTATCTGTATTGAAGACCAGCTTCAACTAAGCCCAGAAATGTCTTATTTTTTGTAGAACTGTCCCCAAATCTTCCCTCATGCTGCAGCTGCAGGTCTGAGAGCACAACAGCACTTCACAACTGCAGGTTCTGCTTTTGTCCTTCACCACTGTCTAATAATTTACTCAACACCAGAGTCTTTCTGAAAGAAAGACATCCCCTCCCCTCTCCTTGTGCCCTTAGCTGTTCTTCTCCATAATATTTTTTCAAGTAAATTACCCAGTTTTCATATTGAAATATGTTCTCTGTGATGGGGAAAGTAGTAAAAAGACATGGAAGAAGTAAATAGGAAGCTGGGGTAATTTAGGAGGTGGCATTCCAAGGGTTCTGGAAACCTCTCACAGTTCAGCATCTCCGAGATTTGGATTAGGGAGGTTAGAGATCACAGGATACACTCTTCAATAAAATTTTAAACATTCTCATTAGCTCACAGAAGTCCCTACACAGCAAACATCTGGACAGCTGTTTGGGACTGTCTGTGCTCCCTCCTGTAAAGGCAGCACAGCCAGGGCAGGGAGGAGGGAAGGCTCCTGCCTCTCCAGGACAGGGAATTCCTGCCAGGCTCCGGATCCCTGTCACTCACCCTCACAGATGGTCACCAAGTTTACTGTTGCTCTCTGCTTGCAGGTTGCTGGAGTAATTGGTTGAACAAAAAAAAGAAAAAAAAAAGCAGCAAACTACTGCTAATAATACAATAAAAGCAGATTGTAGGCAGCACAGTAAAAATCAGGGGCAGTTTTTGCTTTCGGGGTGAGCAGTTTGTGAATTTATAGTCAAACAGGCCTCTGCCTTCTCTCCCTTACACATATTGGGGATAAGGTTACATTTTATTTGTAGGGAATTTTATGGCAGTAAAGCCCATTCATTAAAGAAAGAAAAAGAGCAGAGAAAAACCAGATGATTGTTACCCAGAAATCCTCATCAGCTCTCCCCCAGTTGTTTATCCTTTAACTTTTTAGAGGAATTTTTAGACAAAGATGCTTTCTTTCCCCTCTGGAAAGGAAAAAGGAGTGGGGGGAAGACGTACAGTCTTACCCAGACGCTTTTCAGATCTCTCTAGGCAGTGCCCTGAAAACAACTTTCCCTTTAATGAAGACCTTTCTGGAGCTCTCCTCAATATTCACTTAAAAAAAAATTAAAACTTCACAAGTTCACAAGGACGGATCCCTGGGTAGGACTTTTATTAAGTCTTTTCTATTTACTTCCTACCTAGATAAGATCTTAATCACAGCCCCCAAATTATCCGCAATGACATTTATCAACTCTAGTCATCTTTTCTTTAGCATGCTCCGCCTGACCAGTCGGCTTTTCTTCCACCCCTTCCTTTCAATGGAAGTTAATTTCGAGTACATGATTTATCTTGCTGGGCTAACAGCACTGAGGCAGCCCACCTTTTCAAAGGGCTGGCCAGGGAGTGAATTATAGCAGAGTTGTCCAGTGATTGCGTTCCGTGGGGAAGGAGAATAGGCAGCCAGTATGTTGCCCCGATGTGGCGCTGGGACCTTTTCAGCAACTGAAGAAAAAAAGATTGGGCCTCTGACCGTGGGGCTGACAGGCAAGCGTTATATCAGCAGACAAAGGCTCGAATACCTGAAAGGATCAGAACTCCATGTACTCCGAGATGTGATGTTGTTTACAACACCATACGCTGACCCTGTCCTGAATTTACATGATATCAGTGCAGCAGTCTTTTAACCTTCCCTCATTCTTCTTCCTGCATCCTCACACGGCCATTTGCATACGGAGAATTAGCAAGGAGCACATTAAATCCACCAACACTTTGAAATCCTTCGCACGCATTCTGCAGCGAGCGCCGCTGAAATGTGTAATTTCCCTGCATGCCCTGTATATATCCAGGGGCTCTGTTTGGTTTGGCAGTGGGCTTCATTCAGTATCTATTAACATTCAACTTCTATTTGTAAAGGGCATGTACAACCCACTCAAGTACATATTTGGCACAAGCCACAGTCATTTAGTGTTGGTCCAGGAGTACAGCTGGTGCCATCTGGGGCAGGATAATGGGAATCTTTCACAGAGCTCTCAGAAGCTGTGTTTTCATACTCCTTGTTCCTTCTCTGCCTTACACAAATGGGGGCGGTTATGAATATGCTGCAGTTCAGAATTAGGGGCTTGTCCAGAACCACAAGCTCCAACTGTATTGGGAGGGGATCTCTCTGGGAGCTCGGGAGGTGTCATTTCAAACAGGCCCCCCAAATCTACAGAGTCCTGGCTACCAACAGCTGAACAACCCCAATCCCCACTGATTTTCAAGCACAATGACGATTTCAAGCAATTTCTGGTTTATTTCCAAAAAAACTAGGCATCTCCCTGCTAGTAATTCTACTTTCCCTATGAACAGAGCGGGGAAATTAAGTTGTGGCTTGTCTAAGGAAGAGGGAGAGCATTTCTCCAGCATAATAGAAGATTCTGCAGGGTTTAGTGCCAAAGTCTCAGCTGGTTCTTAACACACATCACTGCCCAAGTCAGCGGTGAAAGGAAATTTTGTACATACAAAAATCACTTGACACTGTTGAAAAACCTGGGGCCAGAGGACTTGGAGTCTTCTGCGTCCACTCAGCTGTTTATTTTCCTGTTCAGTGAGTTATTCGAGATGGGACCCTGAGCAGCTCTAACGCTTTGCATTTACTTGGGAGAAATAAAAGCCCTTCACATTCCAGTTGGTTCATCCACTCCCACCCTCCCCTTCCCAAGGAGCCTGGGTCAGCAGCCTGCAGAGCAAGGACAGCCTGTACCAGACCTGGCTGTCCCAGGGACCCTCAGCCCAGAATCCCAACCACTGCTGCTGTGGTTCTGTTTGCACCACCTGGACCAGCTCATGAAGGGTAAGAGCGTTCATATCAAGCCTAAAGGACAGAGGAGCAACTGTAGCTACAAGAAAGCCACTAATAAACTGAGGAAACAGTTCTTAGCACCAGATTATTTACTACAGGAGGTGAGAAACTGAGAGATAATTATATTTCTGATCATTACCAGAACACGAATCCTTTCTTGAAACAGACTTTAATGCCATGTCCCTGTACCCCACAAAGCCAAGATGAGAACAGATATCATCCTCCTCTGATTCAAGAGCATCCTGGTTCCCTGGTCAAGCCAGGCACCTGCTTTGCTCCCCTCTTTTAACCAGATGGAATTTGGCTGCTCCCTTTTGTGGCTCCATAGAAAGATGTATATTTCTGTCAGTTTGGTGTTTTGGGTTGTGGGGGAGGGTGATACTCCTTCGAAGAGACCAATGACTTTTTGGAAGGCCCATTGCAGATTTACCAATACTCAGAATTACTGCCATACAAACCCACTCAGCCTCCAAAAAGCCCAGCACTGTCACCTGCCCCACTTGTCACCATCCAAACCACAGGCAGCCCTTCCTAAACCTTCAAGGAAGCTTATGTTTCCCTGCATGATTTTTAAAATACTTTTCCCCACTGCCCACGTTGCTTGAGCTTTTGTTCCATTCCCATGGAAAGGGGAATTCTGGCTGCATTCCTCCTGCAGCCACCACAACGCTGCAGCTCCTGACTGACTGACAGCAACTCTCTGCAGAGTGGAACCCTTTGGTTATTCCTTATTCTGCTCAAATGGTTAAAATCACATTCACCATTCAACACAAAATTCAGGTAAAAGTATTCTGATTTTTTTTTGTCTAAAGCATGATTTTCCCCCCCTGTACCACAGTGTGTAGCTGCAGCTGTTAGAGCTGACCCAGCCACTCTGAGCAGAGTCACAGGCAGCAATAATTCTACATGTGAGCTGGCCTGGGAGCAGTGGGTGATTTCCTTGAATGGTTTCACTGGCCCAGCTCTCAACTTGCAGCAAGAGCAGCTTCTGAACGAGAGCTGAAACATGAGCCCTGTCATCCTCTGTTGGTTGGACCATCATCCCCATGGCATCAGGCCTGTTCTGCAGTTGGTGAATACACAG
>VYZS01038042.1:0-25321 GCA_013400695.1 Neodrepanis coruscans
AAGAAGAAAAGGGAGAACACACAGTACAGCAAAAGAATAAAAATTAAATTTTGAAGCTTCTGTGCTGCAAGAGAGCCTGAACAGGGGTGAGAGCCACAATCTATTTGGTGTTTCACTCTAAAGACACCTGTGAGCCCCTGGGGAGCACATACTAATACCAGCACAGCTACAAACCAAAGCATCAGAGCTGATCAGTGCCCAGCAACTTCTTTGTCTTGCTGAGGATACCCAGAATGAAGCTCCCCCGGGCAGGCTCTCTGTCTTCAGAGCTAAATCAACCAGGAATGGGAGCAAGGAAAGGTTTAAAAGGAAAGCAAAGAACTTTATTTTCATCCAGGCTCTGAACATCTCTGTATCACTTGTGGTAGGTGAGCAGAGGCTTCTGCACCTCACAGTGCACAGCCCCACACAGAGCCAAGGACCTGCTGGCTCCCTGCAGGTATTAGGACTCTGGGATTCTAAGGGAAATAAAATTTGCTCTTAAAAATAATGAGATTTGAAATTAAGAAGCTCGGGGCTTTAAGCTTCCTGGGTTGAGGATCCGTAGGCTACACTTTTAACCCACTTCCAGATTTCTCCTCTATAGCCACAAGGCTTAGAAGCTTATTTGAAAACAAAACTTCAAGGATCCTTCATTTCCAGGAACAGGGGCTCTGCAGAGAAACATCAAATGCCATTAGAGTCACAATCCCACGACAAAAATTGACAACAGTGGTATAAAAACACCCCGTATTGCTGACTAAACTATTGTGCAGTGATAGAATTCAACAGTGTGAGTCACTCCACCCCAGAGAAAATTGCATTTCAATGCTGGATGTATTTGCAACACAAACCCAGGTTCATGCTCAGAGCTCTCATTCTTTGAAGAAGAATGAGAAGCTGAAGATGCTGGAACAGAAGGTGCTGGAAGCATTCAGGTGACACAGGGGAACAATGGCAAACTCAAGAGTGACAGATAAATAAATGGGTTCTGCAGATACCCCACAACTCCTTGTAGAGAAAACTTCCACGTGTGGGAAATGAACTCTGTTACTGTTTGGGGCACCAGGACATCAGCTCTGATAGAAGATATCAAATGAAGTCAAGCAGATTAAGGGAAATGACCGTGGAAATTTGAATTCATGGGATCCTTTTTCTGCAGACAGATGGTCATTTCAGCTTTCTATTCTCTAATCCCTTGTTCTGCAAAGCAAACAGCCTAAATCCCAGATAATGTAGGTTTTACCATCTCATACATTTCCCACAGCATTAAGGCTGGCCCCAGTGATAGGATACATATGCTTAAACATCTGCATGCCTGAGGAATTTACAGCCACGACAATTCCTACCTGCATTCAGCACAGAGGTGAGCCCTGAATCCTGGTTTCCAACCCCCTGCTAAAGCAGCCACCTTTTCCACCTCTGGGATTGGAGAGAACCTTTCCTTGGTATTGGCCTTGCTATAGAAACTGCCCAAAGTCAAAAAACAGACCTGAAACTCTGCTGGGAAGAAATCGGGTGGTCTGGATGCCAGAATTTTGCTCCCAGACCCAGGAAAAAGAGCTGTTTTCTAAGGGAAGAGGGAGAGGAGCAGGAGCTTGAAGAAGGCTCAGAAATTCATTATCAGTTTCCATGTTTGTCAGCTCAAATGATTCACTGAAGCAGCATCTCACAGCCTCACAGAGGGCGTTCACAATTAAACAGATATTGAAGTGAATTTCATGAAATATGCATATTGTTTGCTTTCTAAAAAGCTATTTAGATCAGACCATGAAAAGACCAGAAATTGAGAATTAGATCAACAATTACTCTCCAAGTACCCTCTAATGAGCCCTGGATGGATGTGGAACAGAGGGATAGTCTGGAGGAGCTCTAGGAGATGTAGGAGGACCAGACTCCCTGCTGATGTAAAATCACCATGTTGAGAAATAGTCCAAAGCTCCTCGAATCAGCTCACAGGGCAAAATCTCAAAAAATGTGTTGCTGCAGCAGAGAAACCACACCTACACTATCAATAATGGTGGCATCAGCAAAGCCCCAAATGGGACGGCACATAAGATGCACAGTGGCAATTTTTACAAGCTCCAGAGGGAGAGCAAGACTTTGGGGAGCCCAGGAGCTGTGGAAAACTCCACAAGCTGGGGAACAAAGTCTCTCCAGCCATGCTCAGTGCGTAGGACATGATCCCCTTCACCAGATTATCCTCCCATGCTGTGGCAGCAGGATGGAAGAGCCCTTCTCCTGGATCTTTTGGACATTTTGGATCTTTTCATCCCAAATTAGGAGGAGTCACCTTCCTCCCATGCTCAGCACTTCATAACACCTGCAGCCTTGCAGCAGGAAAGCCATGGCACAGAGCTGGCACATCCTCACACACCTGGGCACCCTGAGGTTCGGGTGGCACACAGGGAATTTCGGGATTGCTGTCTCTGACAGGCTGTCTCCCATTCCATGGCTAATAGCTCATTGTTTGTATTCATGCACGAGGAGTAAATTCTTCATTATAGCAGAGATCTGACATGTACAAACAATTGGAGTAAATTGATTGTATTTTCCAAATCATCACACAGACTCTAATTCTATCTGCAAGGCGCACTAATTTGCACCAGAATTGCCTCCTAAATTAGGAATTAGAGCTTTTGACAGAGAAGAGCAATGACTGTCCTTGTGTTTCAAGGCTGGTGGGGGGAAGGGTGCAGGTCCCTTCCCAGTTCACACCAGAGAGGCCTTTTGTCTCCCCTCAGAGTGTACTGAAGTGTGCTGAAGGAAACAGCTGATTAAAGGATCTGCCAGCATTTTGCAGAGGGGTGTTTCACCAGTTTAGATGCACATCTGAAAGGAACAAAGTGTTTAAATTTAATTGTTCTATACCCAGAGCCTCGTGCAGGACACCAGGACTCTCCTGAGCCCTTGAAAACTGGATGTAGAAGGCTTTGCACATGGAAAAACAGAAGTGAAGGACATAAGGCTTAACACCAGGTCAGTCTGTGAGCAGTGGAACCACAGAACTCTGGATTTCCTGTGGAAATAGATGGAGGTTTGGGCTCTGTGAGCTCACAAAGCAGCTTTTCCTGTTCCTGGGACAGTTCCAGTATCTCTCACACAGCTCCTGGTTTAGGGTGACCTTACACTGCAACCCTCACCACTGGGATCTTTTTTTCTCCCACCTGCATTTACAAAGCCTATAGAAATATGGGATTCTGCCAGTCCCTTTGGGTAATAAAAATAACATTGTCCTTGAGTCCTCTTTGAGACTGACATATGCTGGAGAAATTTGTTGGGATTTTATAAATGGTCCAAAAGCTCAGAGGGCCAAAGACAGAGGGATCTCAGAGGCCTTACCCTGTCTGCAAACCCAAGGAAAACCATTTCAGAGGAATAAATATAATTATCCCCACAGCCCAGAGAACTGCTCACAACTTAAGCTGGACCTGACACAAAGGAATAGATAAATAATGGAGAAGGAAGGGGGAAGCCAACACTGCATCTCTCAGATATGCAAAAACACCCAGCTAAACCCCAGGGAGTCAGAGAACTGCCTTTGTACAGATATGATTAAAGACAAAACAAACACTACTGAGTTCTTCCCCCTTTGCCTTTCAACTCCAGCAATTACAGGAACTTAACCTGAAGCACACTCTGTCTGCAGCCAGTTGATCTACAGAACTATGTGTGCTCTTGATTTCAAACTGAGATGATCAGGGATACTGAGTTCCTACATTGTTGGATGACAGGGCTGATGATTTCTTTCTCTATTCAATAACCCAAATTTCCAGGGATGAATGGCAGAACCATGGAACCAACACCTGAGGTCAGTGGTAGGACTGCCAAGGCATTACAGCTCTGGCAGCATCTCTCTAGGACATGCACCAAGTCACTCATACCCTAAGGTGAGCCAAGGCAGTAATTCAGGAAAGCAGGACTTTCACCTCTGAAAATAAAGTTTAAATCTGCCTTTGGCCCTCTGCCACCCACAGCCTGTCTTCAAGATCCTTCTGAGTAAGCACAGACCAGCCTCAAAGTTCTGTACAGCAGCTACACAGCTCTTCCTGCACTCAAAAAGAGCATTTTCCTGGCATTTGGTCTGTGGAGTGTGCATTCCCAATTTTCTTCTCTCTGCCCACAACCATGAAGAAGTGACATTAGAGGAGACAAGAGGTGGGGGAGAGAAAGCAGCACACTGAGAAACAAATCACAGGATGGAAAATAATATAATTCCAGGAACAAGAGCTCTTAATGAGAAAACAAACTGCACAGGTGATATGGCTGAGAAGCCAGGGTTATGAATCACAGTCCAGCAAACTGCTGTGCCTGGGAACAGTGGGATGCTCTCAGGGAACAGCAGAGAGGCAGAATGCACTCCTAACTCTTGTTAGAACACTTCCAACCCTGTCTCTCAGAGTTCACAAATGCAGGGTAATATCCCCAAACAAATCCCTAAGCATCAATGCAAAATAACTGATTATTATGGGGTGAGGATGTTGGTGCCCTGGCTTTACTGTAGGATCCTGCATCCCTTTCTTTGATTATTCAGGCACAATCTCTCATATTGTTCTGGGAACTTGGTCAGAGCTGTGCTGAGAGAGAAGCTGCAGCTGCAGCACACTCAGAGCCCCATCATTGCTCTCTTTCATGAGAGGGAAAATTGGCCGTTGCAAGAAAGCAGCTGTTATTTGTTGTTTTCGGGGTGGTTGTTGGTTTTGGGTTTCTTGTTTGGAGCCATTATGATGAGTTTGCCTTCTCTTGCCACTTAACCAAATTAGCCAGTGGGTGTGCTGCCAGTGCTGCCGTGGGGGTGCCCTGAGCTGGCACAGGCACAGGGGGCTGTGCCTAAATCTCCTCAAGAACACCTTTGGCAGTGGCTGAAAGTGGGTACTTGCTATCGCAGCAGTTTCTACACAGCAGAAGGGGAAGAATTTATAACTCTGCTAAAAGCAAACTTCACCTCAGAGCAGTTTTCCACAAGGTCAGTCTGTATTTGGGCCAAAGAAACACCTTTGAAAACTGGCAATACCAAACCCTTCGGGGTAAAACTGCAGAGAATTTGCGTGTGCAGAGCCCAAAATGTGTCCACAGAAAACCCCAAAGATCAAAGCCAAGCCCCTGCTCTTCACAAAAAGGGTGTGGGGGAAAAAATGCAGCTCTGCCTCGCACTGCAGGACAGAAATACAGCCACAGTCTTCCTTTCCAAATGGTCTATTTTTTAATAAAACCACCTCATCCATTTCATAAAAGCAACTCATTTTAAAATAGCACTACTTTGGCATTAAAAATGTTTCCCCTTCATAAAACACCAGTGCTACATTTTTAATATAATAGCAGTTCATGCCATCGAGAAATATGCTGTAGCTTATATTTAAAAGGATATTAAAAATGTTTCCAAGACACAGCTGCTATTCAAAGCCATCCTTCTCCTTTTTCTCTGCACACAGGGGATAAAAAAGCTTTTCAGAAACCCACAAAAGCTAACAAAGGGTGCTTTCTTTTTGCCCACTTTTCAACCAGGATTACACAAATCATCTGTGTCCGACCCAACAGGAGATGGAGGTGTGGAGTCCAAGCTCAGAGAGTTTGATTTCCTCTCTGTAGTTCAGTTCCTGGGATGTCCACCCAGATTGCTGATGGCAATTAACACTTTCATGTGTCTTATATTAATAAGTGAGCCCTGAATTTGTGTTCCAGACCACACACAAAAAGCCAGGCAAGGGAAATCTCAGGTCCTGAACCTGCAATCAACCTCCTGCACCCAGATCCTGCAGGAACTTTACCAGGGTATTCTGCTGACAGGCACTGGCACACACACATTTGGCTGGAAATCATGGCCTATTCTTTTCTTTCCTAAGAAGCAGGATGTTTCATTAACTAAAAGGAAGTCATTAAGGAAGGAAAAAAAAGGAAAAAAAAAAGATAAGAAATGGGAAAACCAAAATAATTTTGTTTTCCAATAGTGCTGCAATCCCTCAGATGCACTGAGAAACACTGGCATAAAGTAAATGTGAAAATAAGAGACTCACCCTGTGGTGCCAGCTGGCTGCCAAAGCCACGTCTGCTGACAGCAGGAGCTGGTTGTGCCTTTGCTCCTGCTGATGGTCAATCCACGTGTCCAACACAATTCTTGCAATTGTCACACAACTGCTGCTCCTTATCAGCCTCAGGCTTCTTAATATATTTCTCATTCACATGTTAGGTGCTTCAACTTCTCCAGACTTCTAAGAAATAACCCCTTTGGTGTTGTACAAACCTTCTACCTGTGAAACCTTCTAAATCCTGTGATTGTGCCCAGCCCACTCAGCTCTACAGGCATTCCTGGCTTTGACTCCCACAGCCTGCACCAAAACTGAAATTTCATTTCTCTTAATACTATTTCAGCCATCCCACACCACTTTGGCTCAGTTTTTAACTTGTGCCAAGTCTCTCCAAACCGTGGAGCCCTTTTTGGGACCCACTGCAGGACTGGGAGCTGGAGGCCCAGGGAATGATTGGTGTCTGTGGGAAGCTCTGGGACACAAGGAAAGGGAAGCAGCACGTGTTACCAGCAATTTGGTTTTTGTGTAGATGGAATGTTGTAAACACACAGCAAATTTAACCTATTTGTACCTTTAATAGCAGCAAGACTTCTCAAAGGGGATAAAAGATGTGCTGCCAGCAAACTGGCACCATAAATCCCAGTGCCCAGAAGCTCCTTAACTTTATTCACATCCCTCTGCCCCTCTGGGGAGGTGGCACAGCTCAGTCTCACCCCATATCTCACCTGCTGGGGAGTTTCTCTGTGAGCTGAAGAAACACCAGTCAGGCTTTCCCTCATCCTGCCAGGGAAAACAAGGAGATAGAGATCGCTGTCACACAGCTCAGTGCTTCTCCCCAGATCTTATCTCTTTGTTTTTTAGCGGGAGTGGGACAAAGCTGGAGATACTGATATTTATTTTCCCCGTGGGTGTAACAGGGAGCAGAAAGCAGGGAAGTGATTTGCCTAAGGCAGCAGATCAAGTCAGCAGCACAATGAAAACCTGAGTGTGTGACCCTCGATGGTTTGATGGTTCCCCCATCTGACTGTGCCACCCTTTGACTGAGCTGTTTATATCCCAGCACGTTGGTTTGTTGTTTTTAAATGTATTTACACAGCGATGAAAAGGAAAATGTTTCTAGAAAGGGACAGAGCATTTGCCAAGTGGGGATTCTGCATTAACTAGGCAGGGATGTGGAATTTATCAAGCACAGATAAGCCTTTGAGGAACTGGGAAGGTGCATTCCCAGGCAGCAGCAATGTTTTCCCTCCATCAGGAAATCACACCTTTTGCAGCAGGATTAGTCGATGCCTTTAATGATACTGTAAGAAGATTACACTTTCCCTTTCTCTTCACAATTCAAAGCTCTTAAATACAGAGGGGCAGTGATATTTCTTGAAATATCACTGCGGAATTACCACTCTCCTCAGACAGAAAGCTGGAAAGGCCATCAGAGTGGAGCAGGGGTATTTGCCTTAAATATATTCATACAAAAGCTCAGTAAGAGAAAACAGAAGGAGATGAATGTCTCAGATCACAGCTGCACCGATACAAGACAGTGCTCAGGAGATTACTGATGCTCTTCCTGATGGAGACCTGAGATATGCTCCATCCAAGCACTGCTTTTTTTGGATGCTTTGGTGCCATCTGAGTCAAGGCTGAGGAAAATGGCCATTGATCACAGGAACTGGCAAGCAGGGGAATCCTGTTCTGCATCACACAAGTCCTGTCCCTCACAGCTTCTTCTTGTGAAGGGGTTTGTAGCTTTAAACTCTGGTATATATTTATATTGGGAGATGCAAATTAAGGAACATTTCTCTAACAAGGAAAACTCTAATTAGCAAATAGTCCATCCAGGCTCAGTTAAACATTTAAATTGACTGAAAGAGCTGAGAAGGTCTTGGAAACTGAGCTGCAGTGGTTTTTTTTTTAAAGCAGGAGGCCTCCCCTTTTAAAGTTTAGGTACAGAGGAGCTGGAAATAAGCCAAAGGGAATAAAGATGAAAACAAAGGTGTAACAGAAAATTGGCAGTGGATGGGAGGGGGGAGGTTTCTATGAATTAAATGATTAAACTCGGTTCCTGTTAAACTTCTCCCAGGCTCTAATGCTGCTGCTGACATAGGAGAGCATTGCACTTTGATTAATTTGAGCACCTACAACTGGAGATTTCTCATCTGCTTATGGAAAACTTTAGAGGAGGAGAGAAATAATATTTTTCTGAAAGTTTTTGATCTACTTTTACAATCCCTTATATTAAAATAAAGCCTAGGGGATGATTTACAGGTGAAGAAAGGACTTGATCTCTATAGGACTACATAGGGTTTGAGTTAAGAATTCTTTTGGTTCCACCCCTGTGAAATTCCACAGGTCTCTCTCCAGACATCAGTATGGATTGGTGAGGCAGACAAAGAGCAGGTTTTTAGGAGCAGTGGGACAGACACAGAGCTCAGTGCTGGCACAGGGACTGTGGCTGTTTCCTGCTGAGCAGTGATGCTGCTTGTTCCATTCCTTTGACATCTGTACCTCACAATCCAGGGGAATGCAGTGAAGGCAACCTGAGAAAAGGTTTTCCTGGTTAGAAAGGAGGCAAACACACTGGAAAACAAAAGGCTGAGGGTGTTTTGAGGATTCCTGTTTGCATACTGCCCACAGTGTCCAAAGCCTGTGCAGACATGCACAAAGGCAACACTGCACTCCTGAAAAGACTGTGGCAAAGCAGGATGTAAAGAAACAAAGGGCTGTGTTTCCTCTTTCATGCAAACCTGTGTCAGTCTGAGGGCTTTGATTTCCTTGCCTCCCTGGACACTGGGATTTCAGAGATGTGACTGTGTTTCCACTGATAAATGGAAGGAACTGATCCTTCTTGGAGTTTTCTTGGAGCACAGGCTGGGCAAACTCACAGAGGGTTGTGGATAAATTGAAGAGGGAGCTACAGGTAAAAAAATAGAAGAAAAAAAATGAAAAAAAGAATTGTTTCTAGCAGAGATTCTGGAATAAACCCAGGCTCAAGAAAGGGATATAATTTCTGGGAACCAGACTAGTTTATGTTTGATTTCATATCATTCATCTTCCCTGTTGCTGTACCTCTCCACCCATGTGTTTCTGCCGCTCCCTGAGCCAACAGAATGAATAAAAATCCCAGGTTGAGCCTTTATTAACGTGTGTAATGCAAGTCAAGCTGCTTTGAACATCCTCTTGTTGGGTATTAATGCAGCATGCCATTTGTTACACAAGTATTTTGCTGTGGCAGACAGAAAGTGACATTTATGGGTCTATCATGAGAATGAATTTCACCATCCATTAAAATGATGTACAGGTAAACACTCTATTCATTTTAAATCCACGAGCTTTGGTTCTTTCTCTGCCCTGCTGGATGGGTCCATCAATACAACCACGATTAGCCAAACTATTCGCTGGGAAGTGAGAATGACTGAAAAATGTTACAGGCCTGTAATTAAAGGGATTGTAGCTTGAAGGGAGAGCACAGGAATCAAAGTTATTAGTGATCTGTCCTCTTCTAGATCTGTGATGCATCTCTAGAGCTGGAAAAGCACTGTCCCATTCCATCAAGAGGAGACACCACTCGTGGCTCAACCATCTCTCACAACCAACCCAGGACCAGGAGTTTTACAAAACATTCATTTACAATTCAAAGCAAAAAAAAAAAAATTAAAAATCAATGACTGGAAAATCTATAAATCTGACAGAACAATGGATTTATAAACCTCTCTGTGGGGTGCAGCCACTAAAGGAAGACAAGAGAGCCTGGAGGCACGGGGTCCTCAGCTATAGCTGAAGTTGTCACTCTGTTGGGGAGGTTGATGTTATTCAGTCACCATGTCCCAGCCAGGAGGTGGCCACAGCTGAAGGGGAAGCTCTTAACACAAGGTATTACCAGGTTTTCAAGTCCTCTGCTCTGCAGGATGTACATGCTGTAAGTTTTCCAGGGAATTGCAAAGAGAAATGAGCCAGGTAGAGAGCAAACGTGCTCTAAATGTGAGCCACGTCCCTTGGAAAATGAAGTACTGTTGTTTATCCACTGTAATTGTAGAAATTAAGGTAATAACAATTACAATTAAGTGACTCATATGTACTACTGTGCAATTAATTTAGGCTTAGAGGCAATGTTATTGTGTATTAAATAAAAGGCAAATGATGATGTATCAGGTTGTCTGTGTGGTTCAGGTGGTTGCATTGCTCAGCTGGACCCAGCAGCAGCCCATCTGCAGAGCAATGTGGTGCTCCAGGGACCTGTGCTGGGGGAACAGGTCACACTCCCTTTGATGCCACATTAAACCCGTCTCTGATGACCTTCAGTGCTTTTTTGCAAAGTCAAACTGTTCATCTGCCTTTCTTGGGCAAATGCCAGGCTGGCAGAGCTGTGTGTGATCTGTCTGAGCTCTGCTCAGGTTTGTTTGCCATTCCTGCTCTTTTGAAGTGCCTTCCTCAGCTCAGCTTTAAGGGTCTCATGCAGAATGTTGGTGCCCTGTTGGACTCCCCCTGGATGAGCCACATCTGGAGAGGCCCTTTGTGTGGTTTATTACATGGTATTAATTAATCAGGCTCTTTAGGGTTGAATGATCTCCCAAAGTGCTCCAGTGTGAGCTGTGTCACTAATTCAGCACCACATGGAGCCAGGAGTGAGGTCACACTGATGCCAAGGCTCCCCCTGTCCCCACAGACAGAAATGATGCAAAACCAGAGCCAGTTCTCTCAGCTCTTTGCTGACAGTGAAACATCACAGTGACAATCACAGGAGTTCTGCTCTTAAGATAAATGACCAGAGTTCCACAACCTACTTGTTGCATTTATGTGAAGCTTTTCCTGCAGGGAAGCCACAAAGAGGTTTTGTGAATATTTTGAGCCACTCTAATCCTCTCTGTCAGCTTTTAACTATTAAATTGCTGGCAGTCCCCATGAAAATACAGTTGTTCAGAGCAAAATGTGTGGCCAGCCCCACAAATCAAAGAAGAACAAAAGATTCCTCTGTCTCCTTTTCAATTCTAATGGCTGTATTTCCACAGTATAAATATTTCTAACTTGAGTCTCTGATTTATTGCCTGCTGTCTCCTACTCATCCCCTAAGAATCCAAAATTTATGGCAGGAAAACTTTAAAGAAAGAAATGTCTTTCTTTTCATGGTGATATTCCTAAAAAAAAGTGCAAAAAGAGTCTAGAAAAATAAATGCCCCCCCCAAATATTTTTAAGTAGGATGTGTTATAAAGTACTCCTAGAGGCATCAGCAGGTCTGGTATTCCCATAAATATGTTTTCTATAATCAGTCAGTATTTAATTAACACCCAGAAACTGCCTGGCAGAATCTAAATGGAATCTTTAAGACACTTAATTTAGAAAATGTGGCTGAAATGTATTGGAAATGGTTCTTCTGACCAGTTGTTTCTCTCCCACAGCTGCAAAAGCTTTATCTCCTGGGCAGCTTGTCTGGATAAGTTTGGGAAACCTGAAAAGCTACAATTCACTTTCAAAGTGGATTTATTTAGTTCATCCTCCTCTTTCTTTCAATTACAGCCCCTTCCCTGAGGAAAAGAAACTGTAGAAAACCTGTTAGAAACAAGGAATCAGAGAGCAATAGGATATTTCCCCCAAACTGCTTTAGGAATAATGAAATAATGACTAAAACTGCAGAGCTCTTGTTCTATCAGGCAAACGAATTATTTTCAGAGTGGTCCTCACTCTCTTTTCTAATTTCTATTCATATTCATTTTGACATCTGTGTCTTCAACTGCCTTTGTATCAGCTGAGCTTTTCCTTTGATCTCTTTTAGTAGCAGGGGGTGCTTGGAAGGTATTTTTTATTAAAAAAACATGCCCTGGAAAATGTTCTCTTGTGAAGTCAGTCCTGGAGTGGCAATCACTGCCTCCCAGTGTGCTGAGTGAGGGTTACAGCATGAAACTTCCCTGCAGCCTGGGAGAGATTTGCTGGAATTTCCAGTGGAAGCAATAGAGGGGTTCAATTTGTCTTCTAAATCCCACTAAAAATCCACCCTGCCAAAGGTACTTTCTCTCAGAGTGGGTAAAACCAAACAGGGAGGGAAAAGTGTAACCACAGGGCAAGTTTAACCCTCCCCAGCAAAATCCCACAGGCTCCAGAGATGGGGATTTTAGAGATTTTTCATTCACTGGTGGCTTATTTTTCCTTTCTCAGGCCACCAAGGGTTTTTCCTTTTTTCCCCATCAATTTGTACAGACATACCCATGGGAATTGTCACCCTCACAGAGGTACAAATGACCTAGAAAAAAAAAAATCTTGCATTTCTCCCTGAATTCTCAGCATTTCTTACAAGTTTTGACCCGAGTGAGGCACTTCAGACAACTCAGACCCTTCACCAGTACTTAGTGATTCCAGCTGCTGTGGAAAACCCTCATTCCAGCTTGGGAGGGAAGGGAGGAGCAGCAGAAGTGATGAACACTGAGGAACTGCAGCCCCTGTTTGAGTGTGGAGAGCCCTGCAGCAGGGTCAGCACAGGGAACACAAATTCCAGCTGACCTTAAATAGAAGGATTTCAGAGCTCCCCCTGCGCTGTGACAGCTCTTTAGTGACAGACACTGCAAAAATATTGGTGAACTGAGGGGTCAGTGGGCACAAATCCCTGACACACCAGTGCAGAGTGGCTGGAGTTGCCCTTCCCACAGCAGCACGGGGCTGGCACCCGTCTGAAGGGAATCAGCCTCTTCCAGACCCCATTTCACTGAGTCACAGGATTATTAAGGTTAGAAAAGACCTCAAAGATCATCCAGCATAACCTGTGACTAATCACTGCCTTGTCAGCTAGACCAGTCCAAGTGTCAATATCATGGCTCATTATTTTAGCCCCGTGTTGGCCGAAATTCTTGTCACTAGAAAAAAAAAACAACCAACCAACAACGAAAAAAACCCCCCAAAACCCCCAAAACAAAACCAAAAACAACCAAAAGCAAAAGAAACCCAAGCCCCTGCTCTGGAGGGCATTTGAAATTCTGAGTCCTTTTCCTATTGGAACTTTGGCTGATTTCCCATCCCATCTGCAACTCCCCTTGCACACCCCCCGTGCATTGAAGCTCCTCTGCAGTTCCAGGGCAGATGAAGCACCAAGATCCTGTAAGACACAACCACGTGGCCCCAGCAGAATCACATTTCAGCTCTTGGTAAAGGTCCAGAGCAGGTGCTGGGTGTTCAGACACCGTGTCAGTGTGGAGGATGCTCTCCTCACACCAACTGCCGGGGTGCCTGTCCCGGTCCCTCCACAGATGTCACCTCTGAGAGAGGCAGCACGTGCTGCAGCTGGTGGCTGGTGCTGAGCTGTTTGCAGGCAGCTGTGCTCATCCTATTGTTCCCACTGCAGACAAGGGATGTTTGCAAATGTGTTCGAATTTCCCCAGCCACAGTGGAGCTCGGCTGTGCCGCGATTGTAACTGATTGTAATGGACACGAGATAATTTACACATTATAAAGATGGGGCGACAATGAAGAATGATTGTTTTTTAGCCTGTGAAGGAAGGGTTTGAGAAACAGCCATTTCTTTTTTTGTTTTTTTGGTTTTTTTTGGTGGTGCAGAGGCATTCAATGCCATTCACAAAATGGCTACAAATAAGGAGAAGGCAGCATCAGCTGAAAGAAAATTATCTCGGGGAACTCAAACTGGCCATGTGTGCTTTTCCACTTTTTTTTTTTTTTGGCAGCAGGATATGATACACACTGCTCCAAGCTCAGAGCAGCTCCCTGCCACTGGAAGCAAAATCAAGACTAATCTCAGCCCGTGGGCTCCGTTTGTCTGCAGATCTTCTTCACATACTTAGCAAAGCACAACGTAACACAGGCTCAGTGTTCAACACGAGCTCTCATAACGCTGCTCTGAGCTCAGAGCATCTCCTGCCACTGGAAGCCAAGTCAAACCTAATCTCAGCCTGTGGGATGTTTGTCTGCAGAGCTTGTTCACAAATTTAGCAAAGCACAACATCAAACAGGCCAAATGGCCAAACCAAACTTTCCTAGTTAGGGACAGAAGGGGAAAGAACTGGCAGAGCAGCCCCAAGGGTACAGAGGTGACACTGCAGGTCTGAACACCGGGCATTTATTGGTGCTTTTGGAGGTAGGACTTCATCTCCTCCCAGTCCTCTTCCTCAGGAGGTGAACAGGTAGGAACAGAGCAGAAACCACACCCTCCCTGTGGTCTGGCTATTCACAGAAAGAAGACATTTATAGGCAGTGAAAGAACCCGGAAAAGTGGCTCAGAAAGTGGCTCTAGAAAGATTCTGCCAGACAAGGCTCAGGACACTGCTCTGAGGTGGGAATGTGCTGTGCCCAAGGCCATGGAAGGCCAGTGTGTTCCTGATAAAGGCACCCAGCACCTGCCAGGGCTGGGTGCAAACACCCTGCTTAAGAGACAAACAAAAACCTGTATCCCCAGAGGTGCCAAGATCACACTCGTATTACAGAAAATGCAACCTCACCACTAATTAATTCAGTTCTGCAGAGCATTCCAAGATTCTCACATAAAAGGTTCCAAATAAAGCCAAAGCATTGTTAACAAAATGTTCAGGCTTTTTACAAATTAATTAATTTGTGATATTTCCTTAATGACAAGTATTATCTAATGAAACAAACACACCAGATCAAACAGACGTATCCTGTTCAGCAGCTAATCCAAGGAGAGAGAGAGTGATAGGAAAATGTCTGTAGGGTTTAGCAGGGGAATAGCAAACAAACAGGCAATCACATATGTTTCCTTTCGTTTAATATCTGGTATCTGTGTGTGAATAAACATTTCATATCACACCTTTTGATGGCTGCCACAACAATATTTCAAAGACACAGCTCCTTCTTCACAGGGAAGTGGAAGTTGTTCTTCTGTGAGAAGAGGGAGATGAAAGACAGCTTTGCAATGTAGTTCCAGCGCAGCTCCAGACCTTTTGAACCATTAGGATTTATATGTCATTAAATAATTAACTCAATGATGCATGAGAGAAAGTAATGTGACTCTCTGTAAAGGACCTCAATTAATTGCTTTCATTGCAGCAGACACTGGGTCCTCATGATGAGATATTAGTGAGGTGAACTTTGTTTCAGAGATTGCCTTTTAAATGCAGCCATAAAAAAAGTGAAAAATGACTCCTTCAGATAAGAATTTTGTTTGCTGGGATGTTTTTTTTTCCTTGTGTTGCAGTGTCTTTGCCTTAAATTAACTGACATAATGAGATGCCAAGCTCAGAGCCTTGCCCTCGTGTTACACCCTTCCCTTTGTACTGTTCCCTCTTTCCTCATGAATTCCAGGCACAGTAAAAGACATAGAAAGGCATGTCTGAACTATGGATTTTTAATTAATTTATCTGTTGCCTTTTATCTTTCTGTATTCACAAGCTGGTATAAACAATTGGGTTTCAACTGGCTACTGCATTCTGCATCCCCTGGGATTATCCTGTAGTCTAATAGGATATAATTCCTGATTGTGTCAACCTCTCTCTGCTTTATTTAATCCCACTAGTTTTATCCAGACTTTTCTGCATCACCCTTAAGACCCTTCTTACCCTGATACCCACAGCCTTTCACAGGCTGATCCTGCAGTGACTGGAAGGAGGAATTGGGAGGCTCAAGTCTTGGATTCAATCCCCAGGACATCCCACTACACTGAGTTAAATAGTTGGATGAGCAATTGGAGTAGAAACAGAGAACAGTCCACAACCTACACTCTGACCTGAGCTCTGACAAGTCTCAGGGCAACTCCAAGGTCCAGATTTCAGCTAAATTTAAACGAAGGCTCTGTCTTGTTCTTCCAGCCTGTTGCAAATCCAGTGAGTGAGACAAGAACTGCAAATGGCAAACAGGCAGCAGTGGAATATCCACTAGTTTAAGATTCTGGTCAAAGGTCTTCAGACAGAACGAGCATTCCTAATCCCAGCTTTACCATGGGTGGAAATGAAGCCACTTAACAGAACGGCTTTCCAGCACAACTTGTGTGCCAGTGCCCATGCTCTCACCTCAGCTCATGGTGAGATAACCCCCACTGAACCCCAGGGGAAGATTAGGATTATATGATCCAGATGGGGCTATTTTAGCCAGGTTGCTTCATTATTTAAAGGGATATTAAAAAAAAAAAAAAGACAGAAAAAATAAAAAAGGACTAATCCGGTGCCATCTGCTCTGGATGAGGTGAGAAGAATTCTGCCAGCATCTCATGTTCCCCCCTGTCCTCTGGGTTCACGTGGGGATCCATTCCCATTTAATTACAGGCTGTCACATTGCTGCTGCTGCCTTGGAACGGGCGCACAAAGGCTGGAGAGAAACGCTCTGCCCTCCTCAGCAGATGGCCCAGCCTTGGCCAGCAGGAGCCAAGAGGTGCTGAGGGCTGAGGGGATGCTCTGTGCCCTGTGTCCAGCAGTTCCTGCAGAGAGGATCAGGCTCTGCAGGCTGGCAGGGAGACTGGAGCTCTCACCACTGGGAAGGCTGTTCTCCATTATGATCTCAAAACAAATAGTTTCCCAAATTGGGTGAGGAAGCACAGCAGGTCAGTCACTGCCAGCCCTGTGATGGTTCTGCTGGGGATGGGGCAGCAGGAAGAGAGGAGGAGAAAAGCTGATCCTGTGAGATTTTTGCACAGACATGGAGGAGAAACCAGTGTCAGCTTTGTGCTCCCAGACTGGAGGTGGCTGCAGGACAGAGTCAGGAGGAGGAGGAGATACGTGGCTCAGGTGAGAATGACCATTTCAGAGCTGGAAGTCCCCGTGGCAGAGCCTTCACCTGACCTGGGAGGATACACGAGGTAGCATGAAAAGACAAATGGTCTTGTCTGTTCTTCAAAGCTCTGTGTTTTCAGCTGCTCCCAAATGCACAAAAGGAGGCAGATCCTAATCTTCCAGGAGGGGCATGTGGCCAAGCAGAGGTTATTTTCTCACCCTGGCTCTGCTGGCAGGTAGCACTGCCAGGTCAGGAGTAAGAAAGTCATCCTGTGACTACCAGATACTCACTGCTCTCTTCCCACAGTCTCTGCTTCTGCAATAGAGATACTTGCAAAGACAAAAATCCACTTGATCGTGGCAGTGAAAGAAAAGGGTGCAGCTAATGGGCTCTTAATTGCCTGGGATTGACAGGCAGTTGAGGTTTTCCCTGCTCCAGGCTTTGGAAACCAAAAGGAATGGACTTCCCGTGCAGCCACTGACATCAGTGGTCTTCACATGGGCTGCCTGGAATGAGCTTCATTAATGTTTTCCTTGGTATAATCCATCATCCCTTCAACAATGCATTTCTGACAGTTAATTAGACTCCACAGAGTGGAATAAGTAGTGCCGTGTTTGGAATTATAATCCATTACTGAAAAACAGATCATATGAGGCATATCAGCAGCCCAAGCTCTTGGACATCTTAAGTAGTTTTTATTCCAAAAGCTTGGTAAACTGTGCTTAGCAAATTCTGCAGCGTGTTTGCCAATGGCTTCATTACAAAGAGGAGTCAGGACTCAGAGGGCACCTGTTCATTAACAAAACCCCAAATAAATAAATCAACATAGAAATTCAGCCCTTCTCAATACAGATGAACCTCAAGTGTAATTATCTACCCTGGGTGACATCCAGGACATGAGGGATGAAATCCTTGTCCAGTGGAGGCCTGTGGAAAAGCTCCTGCTGAGTTCAGTGGGATTGGATTTGACATGAGGGGTCATTTACATGGACTAGATCACAGGGTGGAAAATGCTGCAGTAGTGACCTCCTTCATCTGGATTACTTGGGATTTTCGTGTTTCGGAAAGGTGTTGTTATTTACTGGGTATTAAGAACAAAACTAGGAATTTGGGAGTGGCTTCTAAGCAGAAGTGTGATAAAAAGGACCACACTAACAGTGCTGAGATTGAATTCATAATATTAGTGGCTTGGCTAGGCCAGGAAATCCTAGAACAGGAGAGCTCCTGTGGATGCACAGAAAGGAGAGTGATGTTAAAGAGGAGGACAGAGCTGGCTCTGTGATGAATGGCATGAGGCAGGAGGGATGTTCTTCCAGAAGGATTTGCCTGCAAGTGCTCAGGTGTCCACTTGCTTCAGACATGCCACAGTGCTGCTGCCTTGGGGCCCCCGAGCACAAAGAACACTTATTTTACAGCTGGCAGTCCCAGCAAGTGTGACAGGGACAGCATCAAGTTTAAACAGACCTAGACCACTGCTTTCCACCCCTGGCACCATTCCCCTCTGTCCTCTCATTCTTAATTGGTTTTTAATTTACTGCTTATCTAGGCAGCATTTGAAAGATGCCCCAGACCTCTCTGGATGCAAATATTTCACTCAACACGACTGTGACTCTTCTGTTTGGAAAGCTCATGCAGCCATCTGGAAGCATCCTCATCTTCAGATGTTAAAAGGAGAGCCAGTGCCTTCCCTTCTCGCCCAGCCTGTCCCTGCCCACATATTCCTTGTGCTGGACTGAGCACAGGAGCAAGGGAGCTGCCTGGGGGACACAGTGCCAGGGACACTGCTCAGCATCCTGCCTTTAACTAAAGCACAGGCGTGGCTCTGCCAAGGACACAGCCCCTGCTTCCAGGGTGGAATTGAATTGTTGTGAGACTCTGGGCAAAGCACTGAGGAGAACCAGGAGCCCTCCAAGATCAGCTGAGCAACCCCCGTGTCTGTTCGTGGGCCAAGCCTGACATGATCTTAAACTACGGTGCTTTTCTTCTTCAGAGCTCTCAGTTCCCTGAGGCTGAGATGCTCCACCTGTGAATGCAGCCCATATATCACAGAGAGACAATTTCCTGGGCAAAAAGCCTGGCTTCTGATGTCCCTCTCCCTAAATGGTCCCTCAGGTGTCAGAGTAAATGAACTGTCATGGTGAACCACGATCTTCCCTCCTGCTGCATAACGAGCCTGTTTGTTTAGATGAGCAAATAGCAGCAGCCACCCCCAGCAGCCAAGTGCTCCTTGTATCCAAAGAGGGAGCAGGATAGAGGCTTTCTCACTGCACAGGGAGAGTTCAGCTGATCTGTGCACACAGAGACAGCCTGGAACTGCTGGGATACATCACATCTTCTCTGTGTGTGTGTTGCTCATGCAGCTCTGGAGAGCTTTGGTGGGCATTCCTCTCCTGCTGCTAAAAGATGATGTGAGAGCTGACCAGCCAGATCCCACTGAGCAATTCACTGGGACACTGTGGAGCGTTGGCAGAAGGCAAAGACTCCACAGCCTGTTAAAGGAAAACTCTTTAAGCCAAAAAGGGCACATTTTAATATTGTCATTTGTTTGCTGCAACAGATTCAGTGGCTAATTTCCATGACTCCTTAATCTGAATTGTTATCACTGGGATGTCAAGAAAAACCTGGTTCTGTTTTTATAAATATCTTATGTTTTTATGTGTTAAAAATGTATTACAAAATCTTTTTGCAATAACAAGATGGGCCTCAGAAGCTGACACCAAATGTCTGCATAAACTGAGCTGTTGTATTAACCTTAAATGAGGCTGCAACTTGAACTTTGAATCAGATTTTTTTTTTCTTTCATCTTATTACACTCAACTTCTAGACATCCTTTTGGCAATCCAAGTGATGAAAAAAAAAAGGGTGAATAGCAGAGGAGCAGAAGATTAGATATACAGCTCCTGATGGTTATTCATTGATTATTTTGGGTGTAAATTGTATTGATTATGGTAATGAGAAAGCTTCAGGGACAAGTGACAAGCCGAGTGACAGGCCTTCCATGCCAGCACTTGTAGGTCTGAATGGCATTTGCAAAGCACTGCTGGAATTCACACAAGTCTGAACTGCTGCCGTTTGCAGCCCTTAATGTCCCCGTACATCTGGAGCACTAATGAAGGTGCTTAATCAGAGCTGCGCGTTTCACACATGGAAAAACCAGCAGAGGAAGAGCTGCCCTGTCCAAGAAGTGACTCTGCCAGAGCCAAAGCTGAACCCAGATTCCACAACAGATCTTACAAACCGAACCCAGATTTCCCAACTCCAAGGCCTTTTACACAAAAAAACACCTTCCATCAATACTGAAATGCTCCCAATCACAGTGTTTTCGTGCTGGGGGAAACCAATTTTCCAGTGTAACCTCTGTCAACTGTGGATTGATGAAGGGCTGATATTGGAAAAGATATGAACTTCTTTTGCCAATCTCTGTTGTGACTCCTGGGAAAATAAGTCAACAATTTTTCACTGGGATGTTCTGGGGACAGAGACATGAAGGATGATCAGATGCTCAGCCACAAACATATAAGACAACAAATGAAAGCCAAGGCAGAACTGGAATTCCACAGCACATATTCCCAGTATTGTATATCTTATGTATTTTTCTCCTGCCACCAAGGATACCTGGTATTTCTCTTGAAGCCACAGCTCCTGTATTCATGGAATTGTGAATACAGCTTTCAGCTCCTAAGCACCAACATATCAGCAAGAAAAGGGTTTAGCATCTGCTCTGGTATTTTGAACACAAAAGAAGAGAGACCTATAGTTTTGTCTTGACAATGCTGCTAAATACTTTGTGCCTGTTTTACTTAGCAGAAGGTTACACAACATTAGTGCAGAATGGAAATGTCATGCCAGGCAGAGAGACAACTGTGGCTTCTGCACAAATTCTTTCCACGCTATAAATATAGATCTTCCCCCATAATTGCAACACAATCTCGATCTGCCTGTGGTGATAAAGAGGAAAAAAAAAAAAAAAAGCTGTTTGTTTTAATTAGGGTCCATTTGAAAACCTAGTAGCATGAAATAATTTGATATACAGAAATAACCCTCACCAGCTACAGACACCATTTCATTGTGTCTTATCTTGGGATAACAGTAACTGTTACATTTCAGACCTTAAACTGCATAAACAGCATGACTAGAGATAGCCCTAAGAACATTTAAAATGACGTCAGGATATTACCACTTATTCAGCTCCCTCTTCTCTCCCAGGCAAAGATGCTGAAAATGCTGCTGGAGTAACATTCACCCTGCAGGAAATTCGTGGCCAATTCCTGTCCATCCACTCCCCAGCTCATTTTTTTTGTGGGTAGGGCCATTCCTGGCACAGGGGGCAAAGCTGTATGAAGAGTGCCCTAAAATTATTTGTGAGATATGACATTAAAAACCTTTGTATTCATTCTACAGCAAGCAAAATGAAGGGTCTAAGGACAAACTTGTTAAAAAGATGGTTATTTTTTTTAATAAAAAAAACTTAAGGGAGAAAATACTCTTCCCCCACTAATTTCCTTTGGATACTTTCATTTGTTTTCAAAATATTATTGGCTCCAAAAAGAGTTTTTCTTTGTTTTTTACTAACATTTTTGGCTTCCAGTACCATTTTGGAAAGCAGAGAAACAAGTACTATAACCACACATTCTTCTATTTGGCATTTTATTTCTTCCAGAAATACAAGCCTGAATCTATAAAAAATCTATAAAAACAGCTTGTGTATGCATTTCTATATATGGATATTTGCCTGCATGAGGTACAGATTGAAACCTATGAAATTGCCTCTGTGTGTGAGGAAAAGACAAAGGAAAAGGGCATTAAATCATAAAAAATATCTCAGATGACAAAAAGAGAGATAGGGAGGTGAAAACACAGACCTTTTCTTCTGTGTGTCATAGGAGAGAGTGGAAATTAGCAGGGAATTGTCCCTCCCCCTTGCTTTCTGCTCCCATAATTTCCACTGTGTGGCTCATCTGTCCTTGTAGATGTGCCCTGAACAAGCACAAGGACCTCCCTTCCCCAGACTGTCCCTGTGTATCAGCCAACAGTGAATCAAAAGGGGCACAAACAAGGCTGAACTGAACATCTGTACCAAGGCAGAACAAAAGCCTTCAAATGCTGTTTAGGAAACCCTGAGCCATCTCCTGCCACTGCCTGCCAACAGGGATGGCAGTGAGCAAGGCAGAGCTTCAGACAGCTACTCAGACATTATTATTAATTATTAGTATTTACACTGTGATTAGCATCCGGCAGCCTCAGCCAGGGAACAGCTTCCACTGTGCCATCTCCTGCTACAGGTCTGTGACACCAGGCACAACATGCCCGGGGAAAGGCTCTGAAATGCTGATGTGGGTCCACTCCTCTGGCTGGATGTGGCTGGTTCCTGGTTTTTTAAATTATATTAAAAATAAAAATAAAAAAAAAAGCCATCAGAGTTAGACAGTAGTTTCCCCACGGGGAAAAAAACAAACAGAAAAAGAAAAGCAAGCAACCACCCAGAAATTGTATTAATATCTACAGATCATATTGGGGGTGATGGGACTGGAACAGTTCTTCTCCTGCTCTTGGTTTGACGTGGTTCAAACCCTCTCCAAGGAGGATGGTCTGGAAGAAGATCCAGCTCAGGACCCAGATGAAGATACAGCCCAGAGCAGGTTGGTGCTATTTTGGAAGAGCCCAGAAGTCTTAATCAGCATCAACACAATCAAACCCTGACCTGGGGAGCACCAGTGCTTTGCAGCGGGGATGGGCACAGCTGGCAGCAGCTGGGGCTGAAGGTGGGAAGTGAACAGGGCTTGAGAGTGGACACTGGGTCCAACAAACTGACAGAGCTCATCCCACCTCTCCCCTCTCCTTCCCCAGGCTGTCCTGGACCACAGGTGCCATCCCAATGCCTCCACACACAGCCTGGAGTGGCTTTTCCCTCCCCACCTCCTGTCGAGCTGCATCTACATAAACCTGCATTTGTCTGTGACGAGGGCCCAGTTTTCTCTCTTTATTTATCTACCTGTCGACTCATTTTACAATCTCTCCCTGGACAGGCACAGAGCAGGAGACAGAACCAGATGCTGTGGCATGCACTGAATGCCAACGAGCCTGGTGGGGTGTGCAAGTGGCCTCACGCAGAGGAAAGGTCCTTTTGTAAACATGCCTTGTGATCAAAGGGCTGATGCTTGCTGATATTTTCAACATTAATAATCTCCCAGCTGCCTCACTCTATTCTCTGGCTCCATGTTTATCTATCCTTCATAGTACACAGGGAGGCAGAGCTTAAAACAATCAGCTGGCTGAGGGGAAGGAAGGTTGTTGGAAACAGGAATTCACCTGGAGAATAAGCTGTATTGACATTGCAGAGAAAAGCATCAAATATGTATAAAATCACTGTATTGTCATGTGCTGCGCCAGGCTGAGAGGCAGCTAAATGTGTGTGTGTGCATACACATAAAAATAATGTATATTCTCATCCACAGCCCTTCAAAATCCATGTGCTGCCTCTGTCCCTGTGCCACTCCTCCATTCCTACCCAACTGTGCAGAAATACATAGAATCAGATGAACAAAACAGGAGTGTTTCATCAATCAAACAGAAAAATCACTGCCAAAAATAAATGCCCATGCAAGGTATTCCCAGAAGAAGACGTAGCTGGCTGTTTTTGGGATGCTGTTATGTTTGTCAAAGAGGAGCAAGAAGGAAGCCAAGAGAGAAACTAAACAGAATAGCTCCAGTAGCAGAGCTCTGAATGACAGTGAGGGAGAATATTTGGGCCAAGTGCTGGCTGAGACAGACCTGAAGACTCAAGGAAAGGAGATATTTCCTGTCCTTTGACTCCTGCTGTGCTCGGTGGAGCAGGACATGGTACCTCCTTTGCCAATCAACAGGATTCCATGGCCAGTCTCTCCTCTTAATAAATGTCCTTTTGCTCAAGGAGAAAGCTTTCATAAAAGCTGGTTATAAACGGCAGACACCAGGAAAATGTCATCTGTCACTGAAATACAGCCAGCCCTGGCATGGCAGGCAGCAGACCTTGGAGCCAGACACTGCCAGACAACCAGGCAGAGGCAGGAAAATACACCACATCTGGCTGGAACTGCAGGACTGGGGCAAAGTGAGTGGAAGGGATCCAGGCAGACCCCAGCAAACACACTCAGGAGAACCCTGTGTCCACTGGGATCTTTGCTGGCTGCAGCCAAGCCCATTCTTTAACTTCCACGCAGGAAGGTGCTTCCAGCACCTGCCTGTGGTGCTGATTTAGGGTGTTCTTCCACACATGACTTGCCTGCTGAGTCCCTGGGTGTTCCAACTCCACGTGCCCCTGCTTAGCCTGTCCCAGCTGCCACCTTGGGAGCTGTTGAGACAATCTGTACCTCTACTTCATCAGCCACTCAAGCTAAACCTGCAGCAAGGCTCTCCAAAGCACAGGGGAGTCAAAGCTATCAGAAACAAGGTCCATTTTTAATCCATTAGAGCCTGACAATGCCACAAAAATAGGACTAATACCGAGTTGCCGGCAAGAGAGAAAATTTATCACTACAAATATTTTGCTTTCCTTCTACCTGGTACTTAAGGGCTTTCTAAACCCAAAGGTCAGAGAGAAGCTGCTGAGAGGAATCACAATCAGAAGAAACACTTCCAAGGGGGGAGAGTCTTTCTGCAGGAAACACATGCCCAGACTGACAAGGCATCATGCCCATGGCTTTGTATCATCCCAGGGCTGTGCTATGTGTTAGCTGGAAACAGGCACTTCATTTTCAAATCCCATTGTAGGAGCTGAATTTCCAAGCATAATCCACTGAGAATTCCAGCCTATCTAAATGCCTGGTTCATCCCCACATCCCTAATATATATATATATATATATGTAAAGTAGAGTGATGTTATCTATTACTGGGGTATTGCATTGTATTGCTGGAATTGCCTGCTGCCTGCCCAAATTAAATATCAACTTTTAAATGTAGTAGTTGTCATGTCAAGACATCAGGGCCAGGATTTTAATTCCTGGTACATTAAGACATGGGCATTTCAGACAGGAAACCAAAAGTTTCTTCCTCTTGGCCTCTTAGATACAAGACCACAGGCAACAGGACTGATTCACACCATCAGTCCTTCAATGCTGGAGGCTGCAGAACTGTCAACGCTCTGGTCAGTGGTCCTTGAATTTCACCCTCTGCTAAAGACAAGGCTGGAGGAACTCAGAATTATCTTGCCCAAAGCAAGAAATCCCTGCAGCTCCCCAGCATCCTGCCCTCAGTGCCACCACACATCCATCAGCTGCCCCTGCTACTCCCAGGATGTTTTTCCTGCCTGTTCATTAAGAATCCCCATTGCCCCCATCGGTGAAAAAGCTCCTTCCAGGGCTGGCAGATGGGGAGGGAGAGAGGTGCAGTGTGAAATGCAAACATCTGCTGGCTGTGCCTCCTCACCCTGCTGTGCTCACAGGACAGCCCCTGTGGAGGAGAGGGGAGCAGAGGATGCTGCCGGCAGCAGCTGCTCTGGGATGTTTCAAGCTTTCTCGGGAATTAATGCAGGAGGATTTCTGTTTTCACTGTAGATGGTTTTAGTCCTGTACAAAGGCCTCTGACTCACAGCCCGGGGTCTGAGATGTGATAAACATAGAGAAGAGGCAGAGCCAGCATCTCCCTGGCCCTCAGAGCTCCCTCTGCAGATGAAAGAGGAGCCAGGCT